>CM035837.1:124631855-124811855 GCA_020510985.1 Pholidichthys leucotaenia | reverse complement strand
CGTCATGGGGGCCGTCTCATGGGGGATTAAGGCCAAGGTCCGGAAGGCACAGGAGGCTGAACCCAATCCTGGTGGCGGTCCAGTCGGGAGACTATTTGTTCCATCGTCAGTCCGGGGCGACATCATCTACTGGGCTTACACATCCAAGTTTGCTTGTCACCCTGGTATCTCCCGGCTGGTGAAGCTTCTCCAACGGTCCTTTTGGTGGCCTGGCCTTAGGAGTGACGTCACCAACTACGTCCGTGCCTGTCCCCAGTGCGCGACGGGTAAGACCTCCACGTCCCCCCCAGCAGGTCTCCTCCGTCCACTTCCGGTCCCAGGGAGGCCTTGGTCCCATGTGGCTCTGGACTTCGTTACCGGTCTCCCCAAGTCCAACTCATATGACACCATCCTGACCATTGTCGACTGGTTCTCCAAGGCGGCCCATTTCGTGCCTCTCCATGGGCTCCCTTCGGCACGAGAGACGGCCGAATTATTGATCCAACACGTCATCAGGTTGCATGGGATCCCGGTAGATGTTGTCTCGGATCGGGGACCTCAGTTTGTGTCCAAGGTGTGGAAGTCCTTCTGCAACGCACTGGGGGCCACAATGAGTTTGTCCTCCGGCCACCACCCTCAAACTAACGGCCAGTGTGAGCGCACTAACCAGGAGTTGGAGGCAGCCCTGCGCTGCGTCACCGCTTCTAGCCCCTCTTCTTGGAGCGCCTGCCTACCCTGGGTTGAGTAGGTCCATAATTCCACCTTATCCTCAGCCATCGGTATGTCCCCCTTCCGGGCGTTCCTGGGGTATGATCCGCCTTTGTTCCCTGAGGAGGAGGGTGAGATGGCGGTCCCATCTGTTCAGGCTCATGTGAGGCGCTGCCGGCGTATTTGGACCAAGACGCGCCAGGCACTTTTACGCACGACGGAGCGCAATTCTCGAGTCGCCAATCACCACAGGAGGGCTGCTCCCGAGTATCAGGTGGGTCAACGTGTTTGGTTGTCCACTAAAGACATTAAGCTGAAGGCTGAGAGGAAGAAGCTGGCGCAGTGCTTCATCGGGCCCTTTCCTATTACTAAGGTAATCAATCCAGTGGCTGTGCGTTTGACTCTCCCCCCCCTCCCTCCGGGTCTGCCCGACGTTTCACGTCTCACATATTAAACCTGTGGTGTCTGACCCTCTTTATCCTCCTCCCAGAACCCCACCTCCTCCCAGGATAATTGACAGTGATCCGGCATGGGGTGTCACGGCCATCCTGGATGCCCGCCGCCGTGGCCACGGTCTCCAGTACTTGGTGGATTGGGAAGGGTATGGCCCTGAGCACAGATCCTGGGTGCCCCCGTCCTGGGTGCTGGATAAGAACCTCATCACGGAGTTCCACTGGGCGCACCCAGGTAAGCCAGCACCGGGAGGCACTGCTCGGGGGGGGGGGGGTACTGTTACACCGCGCTCTTGCCAGTCCCCTCTACCTTCTGCTTTGGCCTGGAGTCGCCTGCTTGACAACGCTCCCAAATCTCCAGTGCCCATCCGGTTCATTACCAACCAGCGCTTCGCTCTCCAAACACGTAACCTGCTCAATTCATCTTACCTTCTCTCCAGCTTCTCCCCTGTGCACAGGTGGATCTCCAGGGCTGCGGAATTCCTCCTCCTCGCCTTTCCTCAGCCACTCTCTCATCAGCTTGTCGAGAGCGCGCAGCTGCGCTGTCCTCCGGGTTACAGCTGCATCGCCAATGCCAGCCACCTTCTCGCTTGCATGTAAGCAGTACATTGTGGTTATTTTCCCATGGGACGTGTGACTATAGCTAACTCCCTGTTCTGCTCTGTCCTCAGGGTTACCTGGCTGCACGGCGAGCTGTTCCGCCCTTGACGCACGCTGTCCACCCACACCACATCCACTCCTCCATTCACTCACTCAAACACCTCCTGTTGTTTGTAATAAAAGCCTTAAATCTTCCCGAGCCTGCGTGTGTGTTCCCTGAGCCCATCATTATGTCATGCCTGTGTTTGTGTTTATATTGAATGTAATTGTGGCTTGTAAATATGGATGTCACCAGACTGCAAAACAAATCTACCTACGGGTACAAATAAAGTAACCTGAACCTGAACCTATCTATATCTATATCTATATCTATATCTATATCTATAGCTATCTATCTATCTATCTATCTATCTATCTATCTATCTATCTATCTATCTATCTATCTATCTATCTATCTATCTATCTATATAGTTGTTTATTCAGTCCATTGTACCTGAGTATTTCTCAGGAATGTGGTCTAGTTTTGGTCACTTCGGTGTTTTAGCCATGCCATTTTATGTTCATCCATGTTACCTGTCCCTTGTGGGGTTGTTTTCTGTTATTCTGCGGTTTTTTTTTGGTTCTCTCCCTCCTGGCCTGTTTCCCCCTCCACCCTCCCTGGGTCGGTCCTGGTAGCCTTCTGGTTGGGGGGTGGGGGGGTGGGGCTTGGATGTTATGTTTGCGCCTGGAATACGCCTTGTGAACGGGGGGTACTATGATGGCCTGAGCACCGATCCCATCCGCACTCGGGTTGTCCAGTACTTTCCCTGTTCTATCTTATTTCGGGTCTGGTCATATGGCCTCTTCCAGGGCTCTTATTTTGACAGCGTCACTGCGGGACTTCTGGCTGTCAAAGCCGAGCCGCGCTGTGACAACTGTGAGTTATCTTACTAATTACTTTCCCCTTTTCTGATTAGTCCTTGCACAGTATTTAAGGAAGCAGCTGAGGCTCACTCCTCGCTGCGACCTACAACAACATCGTGCACCTCCGTGTACACGACTGGAGTTCCTATCCCCGACTACAGTCTCCCCTGTGATTCATTTCGTCCCTCCTCTCGTAAGTGTTTATTGTTCAGCGTAGGCTCCGTCCTTGCTGCCTCTCATAGTTAATCTCCAGAGTCAGTTTTCTTGTGTCAAAGTTTATGTTCGTGTTTTTCCCCACGTGGCTGTTTATTTTGTTATCCTTGTCTTTTGTTAAATAAATCAGCAAACTTACTGTTTGGTCTCTGCCGTCTCATGAATGCCCTGCAAGGGGCATTCCCTAACACTCCCATGTTAAGAGTATAAAAATGTGACAAATTACAAGTTTGAGGTACATCACATTGAAAAAAAAAATCTCCTCATTTAATCAAGATTAATCACAAATAAACTTGGGGTTTTGGAGATTAATCATAATTAACACATTTTTTAAATTACTGCCCAGCACTACTTTTTTCTCTTAAATGTGGAATTTCTTTTCTTTTGTGACTTTTATAGTACATTTACTGCTTTATTATTATTATTATTATAATTACTACTTTTATCATTATTGTTGTTACTATTATTTTGGCCTTTTATAATACATTTAATCACTACACACCTTTTAATATTTGTTAAATTTTTATACTCCGCCAGTCGAAGCCCAAAGGGATTCCCTTGGGTGAAGACCAAAAGTGGATTATATTTGGGTCAGTTCGTCCGTCCGTTCCACTTTTGTGAAATCAACTCCTCCTACAGTTTTGGTCAGATTGTTTTGAAACTTGGTACTATGGTTTGATATACAGCGAGGATGTGCATATTGCAATTTGGTTCTGATTGGAGGATTTTTGTGGAAATTGTACCCATTGACCTATGACCTCCTGTTTCACCTCACTTCGTAGACAGTAACTGTCTTGTGAAATCAGCTCCTCCTACAGTTTTGTTCCAATTGTTTTGAAACTTGGTACTATGGTTTTTTAGCCTCTGATGATGCACATATTGCAATTTTACTCTCGTAGGGTAACCTTAAAGTCAAAGGTCAAGTTAGATTTTTTTTTCCCCTAAACCTTCTAAACACAGTATCTACTGAAAGAAATGATGTAGGCTTTTCAAATTGATACAGTAGTTGTATCTAATACACATCTTGGATGACTTACACCCTCACCTAACTATGGGTTTGGGGTCAAGAGGTCAAAGGTTCAAAGATATCATTGCAGTTGCACTATGGGAAATGCTACATTTACTATTATTTTTTCCCTTGTCTTGTCAGGCAGCTAGGTGAGCAAAACAGAAATCTGCTACCCTTATTGTGCCAAAACAGATTTACTTTGCCAAAAGGAGCTTTATATAGTGCCTATCTATGCACTGTACATTGTTGTAAACTCCTCTTGTAATAACTTTTAATACTTTATTTAAATTATTTTACCCATGAAGGACCTGACAGGATGGGAAATTGGGAAAGGAAGTGGGGGAGGGGGAAAGAAAAGGGAGAGGAACAGACAAAAAAGACAAACCAACAACTAAAACAAACAGAAGATAGACTGCTTCTTCCACCAAAGAGGTCTCAACATGTCTGGTATTCGCACTTGTTAAAGGGGAGACATTTGTGTGTGTGTGTGTGTGTGTGTGTGTGTGTGTGTGTGCATCCCTGTGCATGTATATGAGAGCGTGTGGAAAATAAGTGTGTGCATGTGAGTGGTTTGTCAGGAAACACACAAAGAGGGCGGCCGGTCAGAGCCACTCCTTCCCCACCCCCACCCCCGGGAAACCCCAAGCAGGCAAGGCAACACCACCAACCCCCACAGGGCACAAATGCCCGAGGCCAACAAGCCCCAGGAAAGCCAGGCATCCGCCCCAGGAGGGACGGCCATGGGAGGCCAGGCCACCAGCCAGCTGGTGCAGCGGCCCCACGACCCTGGGCCCGCCAGCCCCCTGCCCCCCAGCGGGGCCAATGCCAGCCAACTGGTTCAGGAGGCCACCTACTGCCCCCAAATCCCAACCCAGGGTGAGGGCCGCCAAACCGAGCAGCCCAGGACCCACCAGCATTGCACCCCAGTGCTCCCAGCACCACAGTCATGATAGAGTAGCCACACCCTCACCCACTCCCATACATCTTGCACACATGAACAGACACAACAACAATAGTCACAATAGTGAACAATGGGCTGGACCCATACAGCGCCCCTCAGCTTGCCCCCGAGGGCCCACTGCAAGCCCACCAACCACCCACCCCAGACACACACCAACAGCAGCAGGCCACCGTGCAGCCACAACCACCCTGGAGCAAACCGATGGCAACACAGCCACCAACCCGTGCCAACGGCCCCCCCGACCACCCCCAAACATCCACACACCCAGTGCCAAAGACACCAGAGACAATGCGACAAAGCGCCCTGCCCCATGACACAATGGCAGGGCGGCCGGGACAAGCAGGCCCCGAATCGCCAACCCCCAGGCCACTAGATGGCCTGCCCCACCCCTGCCACCCAACGAGGTTCCCCCACCCAAACACGCATCCTCCACCCCTGCACATCCACCCACAGGTATCTGCACCCGTACACACACACACACCCGCCCACCCTCATGCGCACGCACACACACTCACCATCACACATGCCCACCTACACCCACACACATGCAGGCACTCACATCCGCACCCACACACACACACGAACCCACTCACACTCACGCGCACCTGCATGCGCACACACACTCACACACACACACACACATACACATGGTCACCCACACCCGCAGGCATCGGAGGACGGGGAGGCAACCCCCCAGGACACAGGCACTAGCCCCAGAACGCTGCTAGGACCCTGGGGAGGGCGTGACCCCGTTGAGCAGGGATGAGTCGGAGCGGGCATGCACCACTGGCGCACACTCGTCCTCAATCCAGAGGGGGACCCCCCCCCAGCACTGGGGGCCCAGAGCCAGACCCAGCCCCTCCCGGGAGACAAGGCCATTCACCCCTGACCCATCCCGCAGCCCCCCTTCCCCTCCACTAACCCCCCAGGCCAAACACACAGCCACCCCGGAACAGGCTCCCCAGACACCAGCCACAGTGGGTCACAAAAACCCCTCGTGGTCAGGGCGCAGCCAGCTGCCAGATGCGCCAAGGAGAGCGAACCACCGCCCGCCACCCTTCAGGTTATAGAATTAATAAGTGGGGACCAGAGAGAATTGAATTCAGCCAGTTGGTTATTTGAGGAGGCAGACATTCCCTCCAGGCTAATATTATCTAGTAGTAGGTTATTATAGTGGGTCATGCATAAATTATTTCTTGATTTCCAATTCATGAGGCTAGTTTTCTTTGCGATGCATAAGGCAGTGAGAACCATGTGTGACATCCTTGCTGCTATATTTATTTCACATAAATCACCTAATATGCAAAAGTGTGGGTGAGGATGGGATACAATACCCAAGTCATGCCGATAAGTCTTCACGTCTTCTGCCAGAACTTTTGGAATGACGCACAGGACCACATAGCATGCATATAACTATCCGGAATGTTACTGGTGCAGTAGGAGCAGATATTTGTGTGACTCAGGCCCATTTTGAACATCCTTTGTCCTGTGTAATGAGTTCTATGTAGAACTTTGTACTGTATGAGTTGTAAATTAGAGTTTTTAGTCATCTTAAAAGTGTTTGAACATATTTGTGTCCAGAAGCTTTCATCCTTATTGATCGATAAGTCTGTCTTCCATTTTGATTTTGGAAGAGATACTGACATCCAGTTTTAATAATAGTCCGTGTATTTTCGATATCAATTTAGGGGAACGAAGATTTAGAAACCCTTTCACCTTAACTGGTACCTCTAAATCTGTCTGATTAAGATTGAATTTTGCTTTTATTACGGATTTAAGATGTTGGTATTCAAGAAACTTTTTATTTTTCATCACATTTACTATTATTGCCAAAGGAGTAAAGCTAGAGCCACCAAACCTGGTACACAGGTTCACCTTGGGATCCTGACCTCTGACTATGGGTTTGGAGTCACAAGGTCAAGGTTAACATTTTTTATGCCTTATTACTGGACAACGCATAAAGCTAGGGCCACCAAACCTGGTACACAGGTTCACCTTGGAATCCTGACTTCTGACTATGGGTTTGGGGTCAAAAGGTCAAGGTTAACATTCCCTATGCCTTATTACTGTACAACGGGTAAAGCTAGGGCCACCAAACTTGGTACACAGGTTCACCTTGGGATCCTGACCTCTGACTATGGGTTTGGGGCCAAAAGGTCAAAGGTCAAGGTTAACATTCTCTATGTCTTATTACTGTACAACAAGAAAAGTTAGGGTCACCAAAACTTGGAACACAGGTTCACCCTGTGACCCTGAAGTCTGACTATGGTTTTGGGATCACAAGGTCAAAGGTCAACATCAAAATGGCTTATAAACTATATCTCAACAACAAAGAAAGCTAGGGTCACCAAACTTCACACGTTCACCTTGGGATCCTGATCTCTGGCTATGGGTTTGAGATCAAAAGATCAGAGGTCAAGGTTAGCATTTCTTATCCCTTATTACTGTACAACAAGTAAAGCTAGGGCCACCAAACCTGGTACACAGGTTCACCTTTGGATCCTGACCTCTGACTATGGTTTTGGGGTCAAAAGGTCAAAAGTCAAAGTTAACATTCCCTATTAGGGGTGTAACGGTACGCTAAAATCACGGTTCAGTATGTACTTTGGTTTTAAGGTCACAGTTCGGTTCATTTTCAGTACAGTGAGGAAACAAAATGCAAAGCAGTCTGATGTTACAAAACAGTGTGGAATCGGTGTGTAACTTTGCCAAAACAATGTCTGCCTCTGTAGTATTCTCTGGGCCCCTCTCCTATCTGACCAGTGATGACATGTTTAACCGCATGTCATCCTTCAACCGCTGGCTGTCTGTGTGGTGTCCTGCAAACAATGTGGGCTACATAGACAATTGGAACTCATTTTGGGGAAAACCCGGTCTTATTAGACGAGACGGCATCCATCCCACTTTGGATGGTGCATCTCTTTTATCTAACAATCTGGCATCATTTTTATTCAAATTTCCAAAACCTTGACAACTCAGAGTTGGGACCAGGAAGCAGAGTTGCAGTCTTACATGCCTCTTTGTAGCTCCTCTTCATCCGACACCCCTCAACTTAGCCTGTCTTCCCCATCAGAGAATCATTGTCTGCTCCCTTCAAAGTAAATAAAAAATATAGTGTATAAGCATCCCAAAGTGATTAAACAAAAAGTTGGTAAAACTCAAATTAAACATGAAGCCTCTAAATTTAATGACTTGGCCTCTGTTCCTCCTCATCATTTAAAAATTAAATGTGGTTTGTTAAATATTAGGTCTCTAACTCCCAAGTCTCTGCTAGTCCATGATCTGTTAATTGATCATCAGATTGATTTAATATCCCTTACAGAGACTTGGTTAGGGCAAGAGGATTATGTTGGTTTAAATGAATCAACTCCCTCTGGTTATTTAAACTGTCAAAATCCCAGAAGTTCTGTTCATGGAGGAGGAGTAGCAACAATTTACCATTCCAAATTACTAGTTAATGTAAAGCAAAAAAACATGTAATAATTCCTTTGCGGGCCTGGTCCTCAGTATTGGGCATGTTAGCAATTTTAGGTTAAACCCAGTTTTATTTGCCATGGTTTATTGTCCTCCCTCAGCCTACTCTGAGTTTTTATCCGAATTTGCCAAATTCTTAGCAGATTTAATGGTGAAATCAAATAGAATAATTATAGTAGGGGACTTTAATATACATGTAGATGTAGATACTGATTGCCTTAATATGGTATTTAATTCAATATTAGACTCAATGGGCTTTTCTCAGAAAGTTGGAAATCCTACCCATTATCTCTACCACATGTTGGACCTTGTTCTTACATATGCCATAGAAATCAAAAACCTGGTAGTATCTTCTCATAACCCTGTACTGTTAGACCATTATCTGTTAACTTTTGATTTTACTATTTCTGACTATTTGGCTCCTAAAGAAAAATATTACTACAGTAGATGCCTCTCAGATGATGCTGTTACCAAATTTAAGCAGATTGTTTCCTCAATGCCATGTGTCAACACAACAACGATGAGCTATGGAGAGCTTGCTCCTTCTGTAATTAATAGCGTGGTAGATAGTGTTACAGCTTCTCTGCATCAGACTCTAGACATGGTGGCCCCTTTAAAAAAGAAAAAGTCTAATCAGAGATTTGTAACGCCTTGCTTCAACACAGAAACTCGTTGTCATGGGCGAGGTTTTTTTTTTTTTTCCCAAGCCCTGCTTCATGATGAGGCTGCTTTCCCTTTAATATTTTTGTGTCTGTTATCTGCCAGGTTCGGGTTGTCAGGCAGCTGAGAGCCTTGGGGTTTGCCTGCTTCCTGACAGCCGACAGCCATGCCCCCTCCTCCTGTCAGTGTTGACAGCTGTTGTCTATTATTATTTGTCTTGCACTCACACATACATGCATCAGTCCATGCACATACACACACATGCACACATTCATTCTCACTCACTCATGCACCGAGAGCTGCTGTCGCACCTGCTTTCACTTGCCGCCTCATTAGTCCACGGAGTATTTACAGTATGTTGGGCAGTGGGAGCACTTGGTGTGGTGGCGTTAAGTCAATAGTCTACGCCTGAAGTCAACATTTTTCCAAGTCTGAGGCTACACTAAGTCTACGTTGAATTGTCCTGGAATTCATTGGTTTTCTTCTGTTTTGGACTTCTCTGGTGTTGTGTTTCCCAGAGCCAGTTGCGCTCAGACACCTTTTGTAAGTCTTCCTCATTATTATTAACTGCCCTTCCTCTCTGCTCCAGTCCTGTCTGGGAGCATGTGGGGCTCCTCCTCCTGCCAACTGAGCTCGGTCATCCGCCACTTTGTGTGCCAGACTGTTTCTCATTGAACATTTTGTGTTTGTTGTGTCTTTGTTAATAAACACGTTCGCTTCACCGGCAGTTGGGCTCCTATACATTTATTGGTGTACTGCGCAATAATGCAGCATACATGACACTAGTAGCTTAAAACAGAAGACTCGTCAGAAAGAAAATGGCACTCCACTAAATTCGATGAAATCTATTTAGCTTGGAGAAATCTTCTAATTTATAAAAATATCTCTTAGGAAAGCTAGAACAAGTTATTATTCCACATTAATAGAAGAGAACAAGAATAATCCCAGGTTTCTTTTCAGCACTGTAGCCAGGCTGACAAAGAGTCAGGACGCTGTCAAACCTAGCATTCCCTTAGAGCTTACTAGTCAGGACTTTATGAACTTTTTCAATAATAAAATTTCATCTATCAGAGATAAAATCAGTCACATTCTTCCCACCGTTAACTTAAATACAGTAACTACTACAACTCCTTCAACTGATATCTGTTTGGATGAGTTTACTCCAATTGACCTTTTAGAGTTAGATAAAATAATTTCCTCATCCAAGCCTTCAACTTGTCTTTTAGACCCGATTTCTACCAGATTATTTAAAGAAGTCTTCCCATTTATTGGTAGCTCTATTCTTCAAATAATCAATTCTTCATTAACATTAGGCCATGTACCACAGGCAACTATAGACCAATCTCTAATCTGCCTTTCATTTAAAAAAAAAAAGAGTTGTTGCTACACAATTATTTGACCACTTGCAGGGAAATGGTTTATTTGAAGAGTTTCATTCTGGGTTTAGAATCCATCATAGTACTCAAACAGCTTTAGTGAAAGTCACTAATGACCTCCTTATTGCATCTGATAATGGACTTGTTTCTGTACTTATCCTTTTAGACCTTCGTACAGCTTTTGATACTATCGATCATAATATTTTACTTGATAGATTAGAACACCATGTTGGACTTAATGGAACTTTGTTGCAGTGGTTTACATCTTATTTATTTGATAGGTTCCAGTTTGTTCAGGTTCAGGTTCAGGTTCAGGTTACTTTATTTGTACCCGTAGGTAGATTTGTTTTGCAGTCAGGTGACATCCATATTTACAAACCACAATTACATTCAACATGAACACAAACACAGGCACACATGAAGCTGACTATAAACATGATAAAAGTACTCAAGGCTCCACCAATCAGGACATAGGACAAAGAGATAAGAGAAAAAAAACAAGGAGATAAGAGAGAAGGGTCATATTAAAAAGTTAAAGACTAGTCAAGGAGGTTAAAAACTCAAAAGTCTAAAACCCAATAAAAGATTTAGAACCCAAATAAAAAACCTACAAAAATAAGTAAATATAAAATAAAATTAATAAATAGGTAACTAAATTATGTGCAATATATTGTTACATCTTGTTCAATTCTTTAACAGCAGCAGGAACAAAGCTGTTTTTGTACCGCTGGGTTTTACTTTTTGGGACAGCAAACCTCTGTCTGGAGGGAAGAAGCTGAAAGTGGCAGTGCAAAGGGTGGGAGTCATCATTTAAAATGGAGGTAGCAATCTGCTGTACCTGTCTGGTGTACAGGGATGTCAGGCTCAGCTGTGACTCACCAAGCAAACGACTGGACCATCTAACTACCTGATCCAAGGATTTCCTCTGTTTCAGTTTTATCTGATCAAACCATGACACTAAAGAAAAGGATAAAACAGATTCAATAAAAGCCCGATAAAACATTGTCATTATGGTTCGGTCAATTTGGAAGCGTGCAAGTTTCCTTAAACAATACAAATGTTGCTGACCCTTTTTGCACACCCTTTCGCCCTCCCAAGAGAGTAGACGCTTTTTTCTTCTCTCCTGCTGACTTTTTCCTCCCCTCCTACTACTGGATCCCAGCTTGCTGTTGTCTGTCTGCGTCTATCTGCGACCGCCGAAAAGAAATTATGGAGTTAATAAGCTGGGCTTTGAACACAATTGACACTATTTTTTCAACAAGGAAAAGTGCTCCGGGGGAAGCTGTCTGCCCCGCTGGAACGGCTCCAGTGGGCTATTTATGTGACACAGGTAATTGGAAAATGCTGTGTCTCTCTAATCTCTCTATCGAAGATATTGAAGATTTGTTTATCTTCGTAATCTTGGTGATTGGGATAATTCTGATTGGGACGGGAATTGTCTTGGTTTACCGCAAATTGCTGAAGATGGATTCAACCTATCAAAATGCTGGCCAGGCGAGGTGCATCCAACAAATTGAAAAACTGGAGAAGACCCTGATAGCGACTACTGGAGAACTGTCTCGTAAGGTGGATTACATCATGGGTTCGCTCAGGTCTTACCACGATGAATTCAAAGCTGCGCAATGAAGGATTAATGTACTGAATCTACAGAAGAAATACAAGTCTTCTCTGTGATCAGTCCTATTTGGCATTATTATTCCCCATGAAAATTCCTCCTGGCTGTCTGCAGACTGTGTTTTTTCAAAATCATGAGCACAAGGCCTTGGACAGCCAGCTGCAGCGCCAGATAAGACTGGGCGCCAGACAGACAAAACATCTTCTGCCAAGGGTCCTTGGGTCTCTCTTATTATCATCAACACTGCTCAACACCGCACACACATTGATTCATGAACTGAATAAAGATATACTGTACACTGCTCTCTTGTGTCTTGTGAAATTCTGAGTGTAGCGAATGTATGTGCATGAGAGCTTTTTTTTTCCCTTGAACTCTTAATATTGATTAAGTATGTAACCAGTATTTTGAATCAATGATTTTTTTGCTCCTTCCCATTGTATTATCTTTATGCTACCTGTACCCTCCTGCTGATAGGCGCGTTTCAGATGCGCCGCGGCACGGAAATGCAGGTCATTACTGTGTCAAGTCAAATTCTCTCGTATGTTATCAGTGTTCTGTTAATGTACTTGGCAATAAATCCTTTTCTGATTTCTGATTCTGATTCTGATTTCACAGTTCTCTTCAAAGTTTAAATTACTATCAATAATCGTCCCAAAATATTTGTAGGATTGTACACATTCAGTGGTCTGGCCTTTTAGTACAGTGACTTCGTGCCCGGGAGTTTTCCTCCTAAAGTCAATAATCACATCTTTAGTTTTTGTCGTATTCAGCTGCAGGTAGGAATCCTCACACCAGTGAACAAAATCATCAACTACTGGGCCGTGGCCACTCTCACCATCCTGGAGGAGACTGACAACAACTGAATCATCAGCATACTTTATAATGTGTCTGTTGTCATGTCTGCTCCGACACGTTTGTGTACACGATGAAGAGTAGTGGTGACAACACATCCCTGCAGAGAGCCAGTAGAAGAACATTTTTGGTCAGACAATGTACCATTGACCCTTACTCTCTGTGTCCTGTTGGTTAAAAAATCCAGAATCCAACCCACCAGATTATTACTCAAATCAAATTGCTGCAGGAGCCTTTCAACTAAAATATGAGGTTGGATTGTATTAAAGGCAGAAGAAAAGTCCACAAATAAAAGCCTGGCGTGTGTCCCATTAAAATCCAAATGTTCAAAAAGCATGTTAAACAGAGTGACAGTGGCATCCTCCACTCCTCTGTGAGGCCTATAGACAAACTGCAAAGGATCCAGTGCATGCTCAGTCTGCTTTAGGACCTCACATCTGAACAGTTTTTCAAAAAGTTTCATTAAAATTGAAGTCAAAGCAACTGGTCTAAAATCATTTACTGTTCTAGGACAGCTGGGTTTTGGAACGGGGACAACCACAGCATCTTTCCAGATCTTAAGCACATGTTGTGTCTGTAAGCACTTATTGAAAATGTAGTGAAATACAGGACTCAATTCATGTGCACAGGACTTTACCAAGCGCCCACATATATTATCAGGGCCCTGACTTTTGTTCACTTTTACAGCACAGAACGCCCTTTTAACACCCTGCATCTCAATATTACAGTGCTGATTGTCTTTGAGTTTCTGTTTCAAATCTTGGGTTTCTGTGCTAAAATCAAAGGAATCAAAATGACCATAAAAACAATTAAGAGCATTAGCCAGCTCTGTGTCTGAATTAAAACCATCTAAAAACACACAATTACTGTGCTCTGTGCTCTGAAAGCCTGCAATAGTTTTCATACTGGCCCAGGCTGAACCAAGTTTCTTTGTTGCCATCTTGCTTTCCAACTCTGATTTATAATTCTGTTTTGCTCTTAAAATTTTGGCCTTCAGCTCTTTTGTGGCAACCCGTAGCTCAGAAACAACCCCCTGTTTAAAGGCAAGTGCTTTCCTCTGTAAGCAGGATTTAACTGATTTTGTAACCCATGGCTTGTTGTTGGGATACATTTTGACACGTTTATGTGGAACGATCATATCTCTACAGAAAGCCATGTATGAGCATGTCATGTCCACTAAAGAGTCCAAATCATCTCGGCAGGACAGTGTGAACACCTCCCAGTCTGTACAGTTAAAGCATTCCTAGAGGCAGTGCACTGAATCCTCTGTCCACATGTTCATGTCTCTGGTCTTCGCCTTGTCTCTTCTGAGAGCAGTTTTATATGTGGGCAGCAAATGTACACAGTTGTGATCTAAGGATCCTAAAGGAGGAAGGGGAATAGATTTATAGGCCCTCTCTATGGATCCACAGCACAGGTCCAATGTCTTTTTTCGCCTGGTTGGGCAGGGGACATACTGATAAAAGTTTTTAAGTGTCTTCTTTAAGGAAACATGGTTAAAATCCCCAAGGATAAAATTTGGAGCCTTTGGGGAAATCGACTGCAACCGCTGTACCACATCAAAGATGGTGCTGGAGGTGGAGGCAGCATCCGCTCTCGGGTGAATGTACACAGTCGTTATGAAAAGTTGGGGGAACTCGCGGGGCAGATAAAAGGGACGTAGTGAAATGGACAGAAGCTCCACATCTGGTGTACCGATGCGCTCTCTGACCGTGACAGATGTACAGTACTGTTTATTAATATATAAACATACGCCGCCCCCCTGATGTTTCCCCGTTACCTCTTCCTGCCGATCCGAGTGAAGCGGGTCTCCAAAGCCGTTAATACACAGGTCCGGGCCCCGGTCATGCGCCGCAAGCCACGTCTCCATGTAAGCCATAACACAGCAGTTCTTGAAGTCTTTCTGATATTGTACATTTCCTTGAATTTCATCCACTTTATTTCTCAGGGATTGTACGTTCCCCATAATAATGGAAGGAAGAGGAAAGCGGTTAAGCTGACGCCTCCTCAGGTTTAATCTTACGCCTCCACGCTTTCCGCGTTTCCTTCTCTTGTCTCTCTTTTCATCGCTGTGCCCATGAAAATCTCTTAAAATGAAGTTCGGCAGTTGCGGCACAGACTCAAACACAGATGCTGCATTATTCATGTTTAAATGCAGTAACATGTCTTTGGAATACTGTATTCTTCCCAGCGTGACCGCGATCACGCTTAGCTCCAAGACAAAGAGCCGGTAGGAAAGAAACGACAGTGCAAAAACAGAGAAGGAAATCCATACTGATGGAACCAGGGAACTCTTCATTATATAGTCCACAAACATTCAAGTGAAGCGGCATGATAAAATAAAGGCAGCAATGGAGTTTTAAGTTGGTTTATTGAATCTTACCGCCTTCACAGGAACTCGGCTCCAGCCCATAGCGTGAGCAGGCTGAAGCCGAATTCCTCAGGCTCTCAGAGAAGAGGAGACACACAGGGTGTGTGTCCAGCAGCAGTTGCAGAGTGAGAGTGAGAGTGAGAACATGGATTTCAGTGCAGTACTTATACCCCACTCAGACAATACATAAAAGACCTTCACAGCAGTCTAGCTGGCATTTGCATATCAGAGGTACAGACAGGATGCATGAACACAATGCATGGATGACACTTTAACCTCACAGCTGTAAACGCAGCATGCAGCGGAAAAAACCCAGGAGTAACGAGCTGACTGTCTCTGTGTGTTGTGGGAGTTGAATCCAACCCGCTACACCGCTCCCCCCAGAGGGCACGGCAGGGGGCCGAGACCTCGATGTTGCAGTTTGGGCAGCGAGCAGGGAAAAGCTCTGTGCAGGTGGAGGGGGAGGGGGAAGGGGGGTAGTAAGTGCGGTGAAATTGTTCGGGCCGCGCCAAAAATTGTTTGCTGCTCCGCGATGTCGAGGGGCTGTCCCGTTGAACTTGCGGAGGTCACCAGAAGAAAAATTAGTGTCTGACTCCTCTCGTGGCCATGAAGAAAAATAGGAGCGGCGAGGTTGCGTAAACAAAAGCAGAGGAACTTGGTGTGTTGACTTTAGGTGCGTGCGCAGCCCTAAAGCCCTTGGGAAAAGCAGACGGCTGAATCCTTTGTGCGCCGTGGCTGAAACCATCAGTGAATCCTGTGGGCGCGCTGTGCGCGTGCTTGCTTCAGGTGAGCGCACAGCCCTGAAGGTTCTGTGTGCAGCTGTGCAGGACGATGGCGGTCTCTGGAGCCATTCTTGTTCCGTGCGTGTTGCGCCGTCCTCGTCACCCCCGGTGCATGTGCCGGGGCTCCTTGCGTGGGTGGGCCCGCTGGAGAGGAAACCAGGGTCGGAAATTTGGTGGAGATCGGCGCAGTCGGCGCCGAAAAACATCTATGATGAGCCGTGGCTGCAGATTAGTCATGGTGCGTTGGAGCGTTGAGGGGAGATAGACGATCTTTGTCCCTCAGGCTGTCCTGCGTGGACGCCCCGATCTCGGCGAGGGTCGCGCCATGACGTTTACTGCCGTTTACCTGGTCTTGGGCGATGCCCGGAGAGTAGCTCGCCTGCCGTGGGCTCTGCGTTGAGGCCCCCCTGAAGCCGCAGGGAGGGCAGATCAGTCAGGCTGCTGCGTTCGCTCGTCGGCGGAGCATCACTGCCGGGTGCTGCGTTCGCCGGCAGCTCGTTTTCTTCAGCATCGGGTAGCCAGCATGGCCGTCCAGACCAGAAGGTTGCGTTTGCACAAAACGTGTGCGTTCTTGGGGTCACCAGTGAAGCGGCATGATAAAATAAAGGCAACGATGGAGTTTTAAGTTGGTTTATTGAATCATACCGCCTTCACAGGAACTCGGCTCCAGCCCATAGCGTGAGCAGGCTGAAGCCGTATTCCTCAGGCTCTCAGAGTAGAGGAGACACACAGGGTGTGTGTCCAGCAGCAGTTGCAGAGTGAGAGTGAGAGTGAGAACATGGATTTCAGTGCAGTACTTATACCCCACTCAGACAATACATCAAAGACCTTCACAGCAGTCAATCTGGCATTTGCATATCAGAGGTACAGACAGGATGCATGAACACAATGCATGGATGACACTTTAACCTCACTGCTGTAAACGCAGCATGCAGCGGAAAAAACCCAGGAGTAACGAGCTGACTGTCTCTGTGTGTTGTGGGGATTGAATCCAACCCACTACACAAGGACAAAAACGGCACAGAGAATCACGTTAAAACACCTTAAAGTGCATAAAAACAGAGACACAGACGTAGAACTTTTTTCACCCGCTGCCGGTCGCTGCGTGTGCATGCGCCCTTCATGTCAATAATGAGTTTTCTTCCAACTTAAAGCTCAGTCATGGAGTTCTACAGGGATCTGTGCTAGGCCCTATTCTTTTTAGTTTATATATGCTTCTGCTAGGCAACATTATTAGAAAGCACTGTATAAATTTTCATTGTTATGCAGATGGAACACAATTATAATAGAATTATACCTGTCAATGAAGCCAGATGATAGTAATCAATTAGCCGAATTAGAGGCTTGTCTTAAGGAAACCAGAGCTTGAATGACTTTTAATTTCCTGCTATTAAATTCAGATAAGACTGAAGTTGTCATGAACCGAGCCAGGTTGTTCTTCGGGCTCAGTTCTGACCCGCTGTGGCTCAGGTTTGTCTGTGTAGCTATGTATTATGTTATCTTTTGAGTTTCTTTTGTTTCTATTTTCCCCCTGGTTTTTTCCCTACCTGTAGCCACTGCATTGTGGCTGGCAGCTGTGAGGCAGCCTCCTTTGGCCTACACTCGTGTGGGCACTGTCTGACACTTGCCAGTCTGACCACGCCCCCTCTCTCACGACAGCCAGCTGGGTGTTCTCCGGTAATTGACTTTCCCGCACTTCGCCCAGGTGTTCCCAATCTGTCTTGCCAGCAATGCTTGTACTTAAGCAGCTCTTTGCCAGTCAAGCATTGCTGGACTATTGTATTGTCTTACATTCATGTTATGCCACCGTTCACTGTGGTCTGCTCGCTGCACGTCCTATCGTGTGAGTCTCGAAGTGAACCCTGTCATCTTTTTGTAAGTCTGCCTTGTTTTTGTACTGTTTGTCTTGTGGCCACTGAACACTGTGGTCTGCCCGCTTCACGCTCGGCGAGTAGCCATTTAAGTGTACCCTGTACCTTTTTTGTGTGTCTATATTTTGGAACTGTCTGCCTCTTTTGTTAATAAATGTGTTGTGGTGTAACCCTGCGCCTAAATCCGCCCTTCTTCCTCACTCCTCGGTGCGCTGCGTAAAAGCACACGAGGAGGGTCATGACAGAAGCCGTTCTAGTTGGTCCAGAAAACCTTAGAAATACCTTTCCAAATCAAACTCTTAGTTTGGATGCGGTTACTCTTTTTCCTAATAGTTCTGTGAGGAACCTTGGAGTTATTTTTGATCAATATCTGTTTTTCAATTCACATATTAAACTTGTTTCTAAGACTGCCTTCTATCATTTGCATAATATTGCCAAAATTAGGAGCATCTTGTCTCAGAGTGATGCTGAGAAACTAATCTACACTTTTGTTAGCTCTAGATTAGATTATTGTAACTCTTTACACTTTAGTCTTCACTTTAGTCATCTGGTGACTTTTCAATTTCATTCCTCTACTGCCTAACTGTATGTTGGTGTATGTGTCTTAGCATCCATTAGTACGAGGATTGAGTTATTGTGTTAGTGTGTCATGACTTATTCGAATTGTTGTTTCTGTACCTTTTAACTTGGCATTCGTTCGGAGAGCAAAGTAAGAATTTCATTGCTCCGGAAATGTAGCATTTCTTAACTGTGCACATGATAATAAAGCCTTTGAATCTTGAATCTTTATTATCAGGTTGTCCTAAAACATCTTTAAAAAGTCTTCAGCTGATCCAAAATGCTGCAGCAAGAGTTTTAACAGGCACTAGAGAGATCATATCTCTCCGGTTCTGGCCTCCCTTCACTGGCTTCCCATAGAGTTTAGAATTAAGTTTAAAATCCTTCTTCTTACTTACAAAGCGTCTAAATAATCAGGCCCCTTTTTATTTAAAAGATCTGCTTTGATCCAAGATGGCGCCCACAGCGGTCGACATGGTGCTTCGCTGCGCTCTTTGTTTGTTTTTGTTTGTCAATTGTGTGTCTGCTTGCACTTATACCCGTGAAGAACTTTTAAATATCAGGACTTTCACCCCCACGGACCTCCTCCCAGTTTTTCTAGCCCCTGCCGCCGATCTGGTTTATTGTTTGGCTCGGAAAGTGAGACGGCGGAAGAGAGGAAGACGAGCGGGCGCTCTCGTGCGACTTCGCAGGAGAGGCTCGCGAACGGCGCTGCCTGGCATATTTCTGTCCAATACCAACTCTCTCTCTAACAAGGTGGATGAACTGAGACTGCTGATGCGTTTTAAGGACCTCGCCTCCTCAGCTGTCCTCTGCTTTACTGAGACCTGGCTCCGGGAAAATATACCGGACAGCGCGCTGCGCCTCGACGGCTTCCAGCTCTTCCGTGCTGATCGTGACACAGAGCTTTCCGGCAAGACCACAGGAGGCGGTGTCTGCTTCTACATCAACTGCAGCTGGTGCTCTGATGTAACGGAAATTTCCAA
Source organism: Pholidichthys leucotaenia (assembly GCA_020510985.1). Taxonomy (NCBI): domain Eukaryota; kingdom Metazoa; phylum Chordata; class Actinopteri; order Cichliformes; family Pholidichthyidae; genus Pholidichthys; species Pholidichthys leucotaenia. Next base: position 124,792,485 of record CM035837.1, on the reverse strand, counting down.
ACACTGTTCTCCTGCCTTGGAATTTCTTGTTATCAATTGCAAGCCCTTCTATTCCCCGCGGGAGTTTGCTTCTTTCATAATGATCGCTGTGTACGCCCCTCCCGACGCGGACACGCGCGAAGCTCAGCGCGTGCTCGCGGATCACATTCAACACACAGAGCGGAGTTTTCCAGACTCGCTGATTATTGTGGCTGGCGACTTTAATCAGTGCAATCTGAGCCACGATCTCCCCCGCTACAAACAGTTTATTAAATGCCCCACCAGAGGATTAAACACACTGGATCACTGTTACACCACAGTGAAAGACGCATATCGCGCTGTCCCTCGAGCTGCGCTGGGATTATCTGATCACGTGATGGTTCACCTCATTCCCACATACAGACAGAGATTGAAGCTCACTAAACCTGTTGTGAGCACTACGAAGATACGGACCAGTGATGCTGAGGAGAAGCTGGAAACGTGCATGGAAATATCTGACTGGGGCATGCTTAAAGGAGCCACGCATGATCTGGATGAGTACATGGACACTGTGAACTCATATATCCACTTTTGTGAAGAGAACATTCTTCCATCACGCACCAGGGTGAGTTACTCTAATGACAAACCCTGGTTCACAGCTAAGCTCAGACAGATCAGGAAGGAGAAGGAAGCAGCGCTGAAAAGTGGAGACAGGGACTGCTACAGGGAGGTTAAATACCGGTTTAACAGAGAGCTGAAGAGGGCTAAATCTGTGTACTCAGAGAGACTCCAGCAGCAGTTCACTGCTAATGATTCGGCTTCCGTGTGGAGAGGACTGAGGCAAATCACCAACTATCGACCTAAGGCTCCTAAAGGTCAGGATGACAAAGCCCTTTGTCAGAGACTGTCCCAACACTATGCCCGTTTTGACACCTCGTCATCTGTGTCCAACTCCCCCCCTCCCTCCAGCTCCACAGCCTCCACATTCCCTACTTCATTTAAGGCACCCCCCCCTCCTCCCCCCCTCCCCTTATCATCAGTGAGCAGGATGTGCTCAAACAGTTCTCCAGACTGAACCCGCGCAAGGCCCCCGGCCCAGACGGCGTGTCTCCCTCCACCCTGAGACTCTGTGCGAAACAGCTGGCTCCTGTATTCACAGACATTTTTAACACCTCCCTTAAGTTATGCCACGTGCCATCCTGCCTCAAATCCTCCACCATCATCCCTGTCCCCAAGAAGCCACGGATCACTGGACTTAATGACTACAGACCTGTAGCGCTCACCTCTGTAGTCATGAAGTCCTTTGAGCGCCTGGTCCTGTCCCACCTCAAGTCCATCACCACCCCTCTCCTGGACCCGCTGCAGTTTGCCTACCGAGCCAACAGGTCTGTAGACGATGCAGTCAACCTGGCCCTCCACTCCATCCTGCAGCACCTGGACTCCCCGGGAACCTACGCCAGGATCCTGTTTGTGGACTTCAGCTCCGCATTCAACACCATCCGCCCCGCTCTGCTCCGGGACAAGCTGTCCCTGCTCAACGTGCCTGACTCCCTCTGCAGGTGGATCATCGACTTCCTGACGGACCGGAGGCAGCATGTGCGGCTGGGAAAGACTGTCTCAGACTATACTAGCATCAGCACCGGATCACCCCAGGGCTGTGTACTTTCCCCCCTACTCTTCTCCCTTTACACCAACTCCTGCACCTCCAGCCACCAGTCTGTCAAGTTGATCAAGTTTGCGGACGACACCACCCTCATCGGGCTCATCTCCAACGGCGACGAGTCCGCCTACAGGAGAGAGGTGGCCCAGCTGGCGTCCTGGTGCAGCAATAACAACCTGCAGCTGAACGCTCTGAAGACAGTGGAGATGATTGTAGACTTCAGGAAAGTCACTACTCCTCTGCCCCCCCTCACCCTCTCAGGCTCTCCCATCACCACTGCTGATTCCTTCCGCTTCCTAGGCACTACCATCACCAGGGACCTCAAATGGGAGCTGACCATCAGCTCACTCATCAAAAAAGCCCAGCAGAGGATGTTCTTCCTGCGGCAGCTAAGGAAGCTCAAGCTACCCACCAAGATGTTAGTGCAGTTCTACACAGCCATCATCGAGTCCATCCTCACCACCTCCATAACCGTGTGGTACGCAGGAGCCACTGCCAGGGACAGACTAAGGCTGCAGCGCGTCGTGCGCACTGCTGAGAAGGTGATCGGCTGCAAGCTCCCATCTCTCCAGGATCTGTACATCTCCAGGACCCGGAGGCGTGCTGGCCGGATCATAGCCGATCCCTCACACCCTGGTCACGTACTGTTTGCCCCCCTCCCCTCTGGTAGAAGACTTCGGTCCATCCAGACTAAAACCTCCCATCACATGAACAGCTTCTTCCCCTCTGCCATTAGACTGCTGAACACTAAGTGACTCTCGTGCACCATGTACAGCAGATCAACCAGACTCATGTCAATCATCACTGTTTTCTTCCTGCATTACCGACTGCACTATATAGTTCTCCACAGTATCTGCTGCTGGCTAATATATATATTTTAACTGTTGACCAGTATCACTTAATCTTATCCTACACTTTATTACATGTATAGTTTATTTCTCTTATCTTATCATGTTTAATGTTGCAGCATTGTACCGAGACAAATTCCTAGTTTGTGTACTACATGAACAATGGCAATAAACCTGATTCTGATTCTGATTCTGGTACTACCCTATTATCCTAACAGAGCACTATGCTCCCAAAATGCAGGATTACTTGTAATATGTAGAATCTCCAAAAGTACAATGGGAGGCAGAGCCTTCAGTTATCAAGCTCCTCTTCTGTGGAACCAGCTACCAATCTGGATTCGGGAGTCAGACTTGATCTCTGTTTTTAAGAATAGGGTTAAAAACCTTTTTTTTTTGAGAAAGCCTATAATTAGGGAGGGATCATGTGCCCCTGAACCCTCCCTTAGTTGTGCTGCTAATAGGTTTAGACAGCCAGGGGACCTCCAACAATGCACTGGGCTTCACTCCTTTCTTCACTCTCAATGGAATATTTTTGCTGGTCATCAACATCTGTTTGTTCTCTCCCATAGATTGAGTCCCAGTTGTGCTGTTTGCTCTCGACATGTCTGTTCTTTTCTTCTTCTTCTCTCTCCCCTCACCCGCCAGCCAGTCGCAGCAGATGACTGCCCCTCCCTGAGCCTGGCTCTGCTGGAGGTTTCTTCCTGTTAAAAGGGAGTTTTTCCTCTCCACTGTTGCCAAGTGCTTGCTCATGGGGGATCGCCTGATTGCTGGGGTCTTTCTGCAATTGTGGGGGTTTCCCCTACAGTTGAAAGTGCTATGAGATGACTGTTGATGTGAAATGGCGCTATATAAATAAGGTTGAATTGAATTGAAAACATGCTTATCTTTTGTATAAGCAGGAACAGCTTTGATAAAAAAAAAAGCAAACTGCCAGCAGTCAGTTTTCCAATAAATAAAATGTATACAGTAAAATAAATAAATTCTCTTTTTAGCAAATGAATGATGTAGACAAGTGCAACAACAGAAGTTTGAATAGTCTGAATTATTCTTTCATTCCTTATTGCCTGAAGCAGTGATTTTAACCAAGGTGCTCTGGTATGTTCAGGTTTCTATGAGAAATTAATTATCTAATTTCACTTGTTAATTGGTCAAAAAAATTGCAAATTTGTCATTGTTGTGTATTGGTTCTGAAGGCACCCATGCACAACAACAGCAAATTATTTGCAATTTTTTGGACAATTAAGGAACATACCAGGGCACCCTTAAAAAACACAGGCCTAAAGAGCAGCATTAACAGATTTAGTTTGTTCTTAAAAAGATGGAATTATTTTTCTGGCTGAAGTGGGCACAACAGGGAACTTCATACTGGGGCTCAGTTACCTTCAGCATGTGTTTAAACCTGGTGTTCTCAACAACTGAATATGGCCTTAGATCCGCTGCTATAAAAACACCAAAGTCATTTGTTATTACTTTGGCTCAATCTGAAAAGCCCCGAGAGGCTGTCTAAATGGCGCTGGAAGCTGCACTTGTACTGTGCTTGGTTTTTTCTTTTTTTCATGCTGCAGTGAATATTCATGTTCATGTAGTGCCGTTTCAAATGAGTTAATAAGTTCAACATACTGCCAAAAGCATATCCGATGCTGTTTTTGTCTTATTCACTTGCCTTTGTCTATTTACATATTTCACCAGAAAGCTGAAGTGTTCCCAGACAGGAGACTTATGAAGAGGTTCTTCAAGCTCTGGCTTCTCTGTACAGCTAGCCATGACATTCGCTAGTAGGGCAGCCACAAGCTGCACTGTTTACATGTATGGCACAAGGCAGTTACAGTTCATGTCCGCCACTCAACATGGTCCGTGTGGAACCTCGGTACGCCTCTGCACTGAACCAAAGGCGCCGTACCAAAAAATCTGAATACATGTATCGTTACACCCCATTCCCTATGCCTTATTACTGTACAACAAGTAAAGTTAGGGCCACCAAACTTGGTAAACAGGTTCACCCTGTGACTTTGAAGTGTGACTATGATTTTGGGATCGCAAGGTCAAAGGTCAACATCAAAATGGCTTATAAACTATATCTCAACAACAAAGAAAGCTAGGGTCACCAAACCTAGTACACACGTTCACTCTGAGACCATAACCTCTGACTACAAGTTTCAGGTCAGAAGTTCAAAGGTCAAGGTTGACACTCCCTATGATCTCTTACTATAAAAGGTGTAAAGTTCTCTAGGGTCACCATACTTGCTATACAGATTTACCTTGGGATCCTGACCTAGAACTATGGGTTGTATACTTTGTTTTATATTCATGGATGATGGGCTTAGCATAATTAGGTTCTACCATAGCAATTATATTGAAAAGTTGAAAACTGCTCTCTGTATTGGGATCTTCAAAGAAAACAGAGGCGGGGGATTTTGCACTCGTCTCGGAGTGCTCTTGTCTAGTTTATTGCAAAGGACACAAAGGGAATTTACTAAGTTAACAGACAGTCTTCTCAGATGTAGAATGACTTAAACATGCTCTGTCTCAAAGGATTTATATACCTGTATATAAATATCTTATGAAGTGTGGATACAATCTTGGCTTTCCTTAATACATCATGTCATCACTATTTTAGGTCTTGCTTCTTTATAAAAATACATCATGTATGATCAATATTTAGTAGTTGTAATGATCCCTTCTTACTTGCATTACTTGTTTGTAGTGAGCTACAGCACACCTCCATTCACACAAGCAGTATACAGTGGGGTAAAAAAGTATTTAGTCAGCCACCAATTGTGCAAGTTCTCCCACTTAAAAGATGAGAGAGGTCTCCAATTTTCATCATAGGTATACCTCAACTATGAGAGACAAAATGAGAAAAAAAAATCCAGAAAATCACATTGTCTGATTTTTAAAGAATTTATTTGCAAATTATGGTGGAAAATAAGTATTTGGTCAATAACAAAAGTTCATCTCAATACTTTGTTATATACCCTTTGTTGGCAATGACAGAGGTCAAACGTTTTCTGTAAGTCTTCACAAGGTTTTCACACACTGTTGGTGGTATTTTGGCCCATTCCTCCATGCAGATCTCCTCTAGAGCAATGATGTTTTGGGGCTGTCGCTGGGCAACATGGACTTTCAACTCCCTCCAAAGATTTTCTATGGGGTTGAGATCTGGAGACTGGCTAGGCCACTCCAGGACCTTGAAATGCTTTTTACGAAGCCACTCCTTCATTGCCCGGGCGGTGTGTTTGGGATCATTGTCATGCTGAAAGACCCAGCCACGTTTCATCTTCAATGCCCTTGCTGATGGAAGGAGGTTTTCATTCAAAATCTCACGATACATGGCCCCATTCATTCTTTCCTTTACACGGATCAGTCGTCCTGGTCCCTTTGCAGAAAAACAGCCCCAAAGCATGATGTTTCCAGCCCCATGCTTCACAGTAGGTATGGTGTTCTTTGGATGCAACTCAGCATTCTTTCTCCTCCAAACACGACAAGTTGAGTTTTTACCAAAAAGTTCTATTTTGGTTTCATCTGACCATATGACATTCTCCCAATCCTCTTCTGGATCATCCAAATGCTCTCTAGCAAACTTCAGACGGGCCTGGACATGTACTGGCTTAAGCAGAGGGACACGTCTGGCACTGCAGGGTTTGAGTCCCTGGCGGCGTAGTGTGTTACTGATGGTAGCCTTTGTTACTTTGGTCCCAGCTCTCTGCAGGTCATTCACTAGGTCCCCCGTGTGGTTCTGGGATTTTTGCTCACCGTTCTCGTGATCATTTTGACCCCACGGGGTGAGATCTTGCGTGGAGCCCCAGATCGAGGGAGATTATCAGTGGTCTTGTATGTCTTTCATTTTCTAATAATTGCTCCCACAGTTGATTTCTTCACACCAAGCTGCTTACCTATTGTAGATTCAGTCTTCCCAGCCTGGTGCAGGTATACAGTTTTGTTTCTGGTGTCCTTTGACAGCTCTTTGGTCTTGGCCATAGTGGAGTTTGGAGTCTGACTGTTCGAGGTTGTGGACAGGTGTCTTTAATACTGATAATGAGTTCAAACAGGTGCCATTAATACAGGTAACGAGTGGAGGACAGAGGAGCCTCTTAAAGAAGAAGTTACAGGTCTGTGAGAGCCAGAAATCTTGCTTGTTTGTAGGTGACCAAATACTTATTTTCCACCATAATTTGCAAATAAATTCTTTAAAAATCAGACAATGTGATTTTCTGGATTTTTTTTTTTCTCATTTGTCTTTCATAGTTGAGGTATACCTATGATGAAAATTGGAGATCTCTCTCATCTTTTAAATGGGAGAACTTGCACAATTGGTGGCTGACTAAATACTTTATTGCCCCACTGTATACGCTGACAGGTTAATGCATCTACAGTCATGTGAAAAAATTAGGACACCCTGTATAAGCCTGTTTTTTTAAACATATTCGGACATATGGGGGGGACATATGGTGGGGGGGAGGGGGGGGGCAAAAGATGGAAAAATATTTTTTTTCCCAGTATTGGCGTGTGGGATGTCTAGCTGGGAGTTTCTGGGGGTGCTGAGTCGATTCCAACCATTGGTTTTGAGTGGGGTCTACTGCCTGACCATGGAATGGGCCACGCCTACTTTTTTTGCACTCGCCGAAATACGTAAATATTGGTATTTTTATACGTATCTCAACACACAGTTTTTATAACACACAATGCTCAACACCTTCGCAGCAGCCGGCCACCATCAGTACGCTAAGGGAGCAAGGCTGTATGTACAGCTAATGCACCAGCGACAGGACAGTCCAGTGTTCCAGGAAACTCTTACCAAATTCACCGTGTATGGAACCCATGCAGTCAGGTTCTCAGACCATGAGTGGTCAGGTACATGGACTGACATCACGATAGAAACCACACTCATGCGTGAGGCCAAGTCCTCAGGCGGTCTAAACAGAGGATGCTTCTGGAATGAATCTGCTCACAAGTGTTGGGTTCAGACGCTAAACCACTTCTCGTGCATTCACCAGGAACTTGAACGAGGTATGAACAAGCGTGGGGTACCTGACCACACAGACGTCACAAGAGCCCAGATGAAGAATGACGAAGATGCTGTCAACGCCATTGTCGGATGGTTGGAGGAGGTCAACCCCTTCGATGCAACACGGGACAAGAAGACCCTAGTATCCTTTTCAACAGGATTCAGCAGCACTCCCGAGGACCCAGTCAACGCTGATCAGGCAGAGGAGGTTGGCAGAGCCATGCAGGCCAAGATGAATGGACGAACTGTTCTGGATTCAACGGAAACTAAGCACAAGGTGAAGTCATTAGAGAGCCTCAGAAGTGGACCCAAAGTCAATGGGAAGAAGCTGGTTATTGACTCACTCAAGCTCTTCAACCGTCTAATCATCATCAGTGAGCGTGAAGTCAAGACCAAAGAAGCTCTGCGATTTGAGTTGACGCCAACACCGATGTCTCTATTTGACAAAGACCAGAAGATGCGAAAGCCAGACAAGGCTGCCCTAGCAAGATTTCTGAAGGCATTTGTGGAAACCATTGAACAAACCCCCTACACGAGTCTGGTGATTGATGGTGGGTGGCTCCTGCACAACGTCAAGTGGGAGGCTAACCTCACCTGGAAGGGCATCGCCGAGAGCTACCTCCAGTTTGTGAAGTCCATGGGGAGCCAGTGTCTCCGAATCACTGTGGTCTTTGATGGATACGGCAGCTCCACAAAGGACCATGATCACCTGAGACGAACAAAGAATGCATGCTGCGACATTCTGATTCGCCCAGACATCAAAAGCTTCGTTCCAAGAGAAAAGTTCCTCGACAACAAGAGCAACAAGGCCCAGCTCATTCTGCTACTTGCTGAGACATTCAGTAGAAATGGGATCAGTGTACAGCAATGCCACGATGATGCAGACACTGCTATAGTCTGGGCAGCTCTAGATGAGGCAAAAGATTCTCCTGTTGAGGTGAGGGCTGAGGACACCGACATCATGGTTTTGCTGATTCATCATGCTGCAGACCACCCCATCTTCCTCACAACAGCCAAAGAAACATCTTATGATGTCGCAAAGATCAGGGAGGCCCTCCCAGAGAGATACCGGAAGTATTTGATCTTCTTGCACAGCTTCTCCGGCTGCGATACAGTGTCAGCGATTTCTGGGTTTAGCAAATCAACTTTGGTAAACAAGCTCTGCAAGACTGACAAGGCGGAAAGGGCCATGGATGTGTTTCTGGACATCCGAGCCAAGAAAGATGATATCATTAAAGCCGGCTGTGAATTATTTAAGCTCATGTTCCATGGAAAACCACCCAAAGACTTGGGGGACTTGAGATTTGACATCTTCAGCAAGCGGGCTGCTGCTGGGAGCATCAAACCTGAGAAACTGCCCCTGACAACAGAAGCTGCAGCGCAGCACTCTCTACGAGCTTATCTCCAAACTAGAGATTGGCTGCTGTTGCAAACTCCATCATTGGATGTCTTGGAGTACAGATGGAAGCTCGGTGACCAAGGTTATGCACCGGTCCCTTCAACAGACCCCATTGCACCGGACTATCTTCTGAAGTTTGTCAGCTGCAACTGTGAGGGGGACTGTAGCACACTTAGGTGCTGTTGTAAAAAGCAAGGAGTCAAATGTATTTCTGCTTGCGGCAAATGTCATGGTAACTCTTGCCAGAACATCAACCAAACAGATGATGAGAGCAGTGAGGGAGATGCCGGGGAGTAGGGTAAAGTACCAAGGTTTTAATATTGAGATACATTTCTGTTGGACATTATAATGGGGCATAATGGAAGTAAGAGAAGTGGGAACGACTACTTCCCATTGCACACTTATGTTGCAGTGTTTTGTACACTGTTTTTAGAGTGGGTATAGCTCAAATTCAATGATAGAACTCAAATACTTACCTGGCAGGGGAGATACCATGATCAAGAAGGTGGTTCACCCAGGGTGAGGCTCAGCCATTGCACTCCGGTTGGGCTGACCTCTGCGAATTCCCCAAATGTATCAGCACCCGAGCCACTTGCTGGTTTCGTCCAAAGACAGGACAGCAGCAGAGCCACCAGGAGTTCTGTTAACAATAACTGTAAAATATTCCACCGCAGAACCACATTTGGACTAACAGCTTTCTCTATAAAGGGCAGTCACATCTGGAACACAATGCCAAATGTAATTAAAATAATAACGGACTTTAAAACATTCACTAAAAAGGTTAAAAACTGGCTGAAAAATAAACAAGAATGTACTCATGTATGAATTGATTGTCTGCAAGGTGAGAGTGAATGAAGGGAAGGAATGAATGTGTTTGTTTATAGTGAGTGACGAAGGGAGGGAGGCCTGAAATAGGCAAATGTGAGTCAGGTTGTTATATTTGTGTATTTATAATATTTATAATTGTGTATTTATAATCTTTTTTGCATTGATGTATGTGGTTATTGTGTATTTTTTTTTCTTTACTTGATTCTCTTTTCTAAAGCCCATCCAGGGACAAGAGTTGGTTATATTTGTGTATTTATAATATTTATAATATTTATAATTGTGTATTTATAATCTTTTTTGCATTGATGTATGTGGTTATTGTGTGTTTTTTTTTTCTTTACTTGATTCTCTTTTCTAAAGCCCATCCAGGGACAAGAGTTGCAAATTAGCTAATAGCTATACACTCTATGTGCAACACATCAGATTGATTGTCATTGATTAATTGTCTATGTTTATTGCACTGTCCCTGTCAAATAAACTAATCTATCTATATGGATATTTAATATCAATATTAAAAATATTGGGAGATTTTCAAATTTTCTGTAAAATGTAATTCTAAACAAATAGTGAGGAATAAATTAGGACTCCCCCCCATCTTTTTTAGAACACCCCCACATTCATTCCCACTTACAATGGCTAAAATAAATTTTAAAACATGCAAATAAAAACAAAAACAAGGTTTGACATAGATATGCGAACATTTCTTAATGAAGAACTGAATATTTGATGTGGTGTCCTAATTTTTTCACATGATTGTACATGTGTTCTGGGCCTTCTCTGTCTGAAACAGTTTAGAATTGCACTAAATCTTAAAGACATGGAATCACAAACAAATTGCAAAACAATTGTTTCTTTAGCCTACTTTTCTGATAAAACATACATCAGATAAAGTAAGAATCCATTCAAACAAACTGGAGTTGCACGAAAATACCTATCCTTTCGATTTTTGTAATTCTGATAATAATTTATGACACAGCCAAAAAATTAAACCATTAATACATCATACTAATGGTATAAGTATCACATAATTATGCTGCAAATACAATGTAATTATGTAATTATTACAACAAATCTACCTACGGGTACAAATAAAGTAACCTGAACCTAATTACAGAGTAAGTACAACATAAGTAAACACAATGTAATGCACCATACTGTAATTATAGTGTAAATAAGCTATTACTATATCATAGTCAGAAGCAGGTACAATGTAATTATGCTACAGTTATGTCACATGAACGTACAACATAAATACACTGTAATTACAATATAACTACACAACTATGATGTAAGTACAATGTTATTACAGTATAATTAGTGTCAGTACAGCACACAGGCTGTATGCTTCCAAACAAAGTTATGTCAAAAGTACAATATAATTAGAGTGTAAGTATGCTGCATGCATGATGTAATTTATGCTTAAGTATGACATTATTATGGTGTAATACTGTAATTACATAATAATCACAAAGATGCAAGGGAAAGGGATAGGGGTGAGATGGAGGCAGATAATCTGCTGTGGCGACCCCTGAAGGGAGAAGCTGAAAGAATAATCATAAGAAGTAGTACTTGTAATTATGGCATAAGTATGATGAAATGGCACTGTATTGAATCCAAGTTTATTGTCATTCAAATCCATACAGCCAAACATGTACAGTAGAATGAAATTATGTTTCTCCTAATGGAGAGGCTGCCGCAAAGCCACAATTTTCCCTTTCCACTAGAGTGGTGTCCTTGTTGAAGATCTCCTGCCCCTCAGCCAGGAGGTCATGGGTTTAAGCACTCGCCGGGTCATACCAAAGACCATATAAAAATGGTACTTCCCGTCCTCTAGCTTGGCGCTCAGCATAATAGAATGTGGGAAGGAAAAATTGTAAAAAATTAGCCAGTGACTATAATCTGGCAAGTTTACATTGATTGATATCAATGTTCATCAACTTGCACTGTCCTTATAAACAGCAATTTACAATTGTATTATGCTGACCACCAAGCTAGAAGGCGGGAAGTACCATTTTTTTATCTGGTCTTTGGTATGACCAGATAAAAGTAGTAGATCATATGCTCTACCACTAGGCCACCACTTTGGTTTATGTTGTACTAATAAGCTGGTGTAAGAATGGGATTTAGTTTTAAAGAAAAAATTGAGTGATGTAAAAATGATTAATCAGTGTTTATGTGTCACACGCCACTTTGGATCAAACTCTGATGTCTTCCTAAGGGAGCAAACCGCCCTGCTGCCAGCTGCTTCAACACATGTTCAGAATGGCTGTCAAGGCAGTTTAAGGGAAAGGCTGATTTTATGTAAAAAATGTGACGTTTAAGTCTGACTGCATAATCAGAACTCCAGCTGACCTAAAAATCCCAGGGGAAACTAGCATTTGAACTGACATCAAATACTAAATTATGTATTTGAATATTGTGGAATTTAATTTTGCTTTTCCAGAGCTCTTATTTGGAATTGGTAATTTTGCTTAACATGGGTCTGTTTAGTGGTTGTAAAATCCAAGACCAGCTGCTTTTGATCATGCATTTTATTTTAGCATGCAATGTCCGCTCACTAATTCCAATAAATCTAGTGGTCAGGAAGACACAGCCGTTCGCTCATTGAATATTCATGTGTCTATGACCCAACAAAATTACAAAGACAGAAATCTGTTTAGGAGCATCATCATCATGGATTTACAGGGTAGAAATAAATTAAATTCTAATCAAAGAAATAAACATCTGGTTTGACTTGATGTCTTCCTTTTTATTGGCACACTACTCTGTGGTTAAAAATAAATGCATCAAGTCTTTCATTAATATAACTAACAGACCAGCAATGTGCACAGTGGCTGTGGAATTTACAGAGTTTATAATAACTGCTTGTCTGTGTTTTGAATGAAGCATTTAATTGTACTTTAAATACAAGCACATTAGGGCAAAAGTTGTGCTTTATCCTCTGCCTAAATCTGAGCTGTACTTAGGAGGAATTACTTTTGTTGTGTCTACAACCTAGAGCTCGTCGGATTCAGTCAGATGTCAAACTAGTTCTGCAACTAAAATGCAAATAAAATAATTTACAGTTTCTTAGCTTTGCACATGTAAGACTGTTGTGAAATATTTGTAATGTAAAGCAGGCCCTCTTGACTGAACCTACAATATGTGAATAGTAAATGAATTTTATGGTGGGTGTATTCAAATTTGAATCTTCACCCTGACTTTCCCTGGAATGACTCATTGGCATTCAAGATGTGGTGCCATGAGTATGCTGGTGTGAGAGTCGGTATTAAAGTCAACCATAATTAGGTTGGCATTCTTTGACTGATCAGGCCAGCTCCCCTTAGGCTTTCAGAGAAGTGCCTGGAGCAAAAGCTAGTCTGTAGCTGCACACACTGCTATGTCACAACACTGATGAAATCGGTTACATGGAAGACACAAGGTTTCAAAATTCTCTATTACTTTGACATTTTTTACACTCATCTCTCCCCCCACTCTGCTTCTTTTTACTTCTTTTTTCATCCAAAGCAGACAAAGAACTTTAAAAATGTGTTGCTTTTTCTTCTACCTACTGTGTGTAACACTCACAGTCATTAAGAACAATACACTTTGTTTTGTTGAAAGTGTTACAGTTCAGAAATAATGAGGTAGACAGGAAATCCCTCAGTAACATTAATGCTGGGTCTCACTACTCAGCCAGCAGGAGAGTTGAGTTGTGAAGGGCCCAGCAGGGAGCCCTGTAATGTCAGGCTGAATGAGGAAGAGAATAATTTATTCAGAGAGGAAAAAAAGTCAAAATCCCCCCCAAATTATTTATTTATTCAGCAAATTGGAATTATACAAGTACCACACTTAGTTGATGTTTGTTTTCTGTGAAGCGCTAATAACAGAGTTGATACATCACATATACTATGCACCATATATGAATATGTTTATACTGTATAAAGGTCTATTTAAGCGATGGTGACTTATACTTCTGTTGTCTTTCCATTATTCCAGGTGGCCAATTTGCTGCGGCTTTTTCAGATCCCTCAGATCAGCTATGCCTCTACTAGTGCCAAGCTAAGTGACAAGTCCCGCTATGACTACTTTGCTCGCACTGTGCCCCCTGACTTCTACCAAGCGAAGGCTATGGCAGAAATCCTGCGTTACTTCAACTGGACATACGTATCAACAGTGGCATCAGAGGGTGACTATGGTGAAACTGGCATAGATGCCTTCCAGCAGGAGGCTCGTGCCCGCCAGATTTGCATTGCCACTTCCGCCAAGGTGAGCCGCTCCATGAGCCGCTGGAGTTACGAGAACGTGATCCGCTCCCTGCAGCAAAAGTCCAATGCCAAGGTGGTCATACTGTTCACACGGAGTGAAGACGCTCGTGAGCTGTTGGTGGCAGCCAACCGCATGAACGTTACCTTCACTTGGGTGGCCAGTGATGGCTGGGGTGCCCAGGAGAGTGTAGTGAGGGGAAGTGAAGCTGTGGCGGATGGCGCATTCACCATTGAGCTCTCTTCCTATCAGATTCCTAGGTTCAATAACTACTTTACTTCCCTTCATCCCTACAACAACACCAGGAATCCCTGGTTCAGAGAGTTTTGGGAAAATCAGTTCCAGTGCAGTCTCCATGATCTGGGATGTGGAAAACACTCACTCCGTGAAATACCATTTCAACCAGAATCCAAGATCATGTTTGTAGTGAATGCTGTCTATGCGATGGCTACTGCTATACATAACATGAGACAAGCCTTATGTCCCAACTCCACCAAAGTTTGTGAGGCTCTTAAACCTGGCAACGGTCGCAAGTTTTACCGGGACTACATTCTCAAAGTCAAGTTTGATGGTAAGTAGAATCTTGACAAAGTAACGAACAGAGATTATTTAAAGAAATATTTTTTTTAATTCTCACATCTGCCTAAAAATCTGTATAAAGCTCAATACTGTAAGATATAATTTAATTTCTTCAACTGCCATCTACCCATGATAAATTTTTGCATAATGGGTTAAAATGTACAGAATCTCTGCATGTTTTAAACTGCTGCTGCATGTAACTTCTATAATGATTAAATAAGCAAATATTATATTATATAAGCAACTATGAAATCATTTCTGCATCCTTATAGATGGTGCTTTTATGGTGTAGAAGTAGAACAAATGTTCTTTGATTTGAATAGAAGATGCTTTTAAACATTTTTTACATGCTTTATCCATGTATACACAAAGGAAAACACAAAATATGTAAATGTAGTGCATCAACTAATCACACATCACCTAGTCAAATGGCCTCCCTTTTGCAAATTTACTTCTTTTTCTTCTTTTAGATTTGATTGGCAGTTGGCAACCAGCCTACAGGTGCATTACCGCCACTGACTTGATCACTGGTCAACACCAAATTTATTGTCTAAGTTTTTTTAGCTGATTTACGACAATTTTGATGTGCTGAATCCAAAAATCACATTGGTTTGGCTCAATCAGGTCAACTTTTTGAATTATGGCCACATGTTTTTTTATACGGTTTTGTTTACATGTACGGGTATTTTCGCTTTATGTGATGCAAAATTCTTTTTTATGTCTTGAAATTCTCTGAATTTTGGACAATGATGATGCAACATTCAATTTACATGTATTTACCTTTATATGAAGGTAAGTACATGCACAGTGCTAAGTAAGTACTTAGCACTGTGCATGTATTTAGCACTTGATCGAGAGAAACGGATGTCGTTTTCGGATTCAGCAGTGCAAAATTGTCTTAAATCAGTTGAAAAAACACAGACAACTTACAAAAAAAATATTTTTGTAACCCTGTGTTATCATCACTCTCTATCTTTGAATAAGGAGTTCTGAACAACTCCTTATGTGTGACAAAATTATCCGTCCTTGGACTGTGTCCTAGGTGTGGCTGTTTTTCTTGCCTAAATCTTTGATTTTCATTGATGGAATACAGAAATGCTCTTATCCAGCTGTGCTTTTTTAGCACGAAAATAGATACCCAAAGGAGCTTACTATCCAGAGATTTAAAATTGGATTAAATGCCTTAAATTAGTCTATCCCCAAGAGGTACTGCAACAACACCCTGAGGAGAAAACACACAAAAACAGGTGGACCACAAAGTATATTTTTGGATTAGTGGATATGATTGGTTGTAAATAAAAACACTATCACTACAGTACAACAGCACTAAGGTCATGAGGCACTACTGTCCAATTTGATGTCAAGTGTGCATGAAATCATTGCACAACAGCCTATCAAATAAACACCATCCTTTTCAATAAGTAAAATATTCACAGTTAATCAAGTATTCAATTATGAAGTAGGTCATAATTCAACATGTTTTTCCACATGCAGTCTGCAGTCACCACATGCTCAGTTCAATTCACCTTTATTTATACAGTGGTGTGAAAAATCATTTGCCCCCTTACTGATAATTTTTTTTGTATGTTTGTCACACTTAAATGTTTCAGATCATCAAACAAATTTAAATATTAAACAAAGATAACACAAGTAAACACAAAATGTAGTTTTTAAATGAAGGTGTTTATTATAAAGGGTAAAAAAAATCCAAACCTACATGGCCCTGTGTGAAAAAGTGATTGCCCCCTCTGTTAAAACAGAAATTAACTGTGGTTGATCACGTCTTTGGAAAGCTGAGTTCAATTTCTCTAGCCACACCCAGGCCCAATCACTGCCACACTTGTTCTCAATCAAGAAATCACTTAAATAGGACCTGCCTGACAAAGTGAAGTCAACCAAAAGATCCTCAAGAGCTAGACATCATGCTGCAATCCAAAGAAATTCGGGAACAAATGAGAAACAAAGTGAGATCTATCAGTATGTAAAAGGTTCTAATGCCATTTCTAAAGTTTTGGGACTCCAGCGAACCACAGTGAGAGCCATTATCCACAAATGGTGAAAACATGGAACAGTGGTGAACCTTCCCAGGAGTGGCTGGCCAACCAAAATTACCCCAAGAGCGCAGCGACGACTTATAAAGAGGTCACAACGGACCCCACAACAAATCCAAAGAACTGCAGGCCTCTCTTGCCTCAGTTAAGGTCAGTGTTCATGACTCCACCAAAAGAAAGAGACCGGACAAAAATGGCCTGCATGGCACAGTTCCAAGATGAAAACCACTGCCGAACAAAAAGAACATAAAGGTTCGTCTCAGTTTTGCCAGAAAGCATCTTGATGATCCCCAAGACTTTTAGGAAAATACTCTGTGGACTGATCAGACAAAAGTTGAACTTTTTGGAAGGTGTGTGTCCCATTACATCCGGCATAAAAGTAACAGCATTTCAGAAAAGGAACATCATACCAGCAGTAAAATATGGTGGTGGTGGTAATGTGATGGTCTGGGGCTGTGTTGCTGCTTCAGGACCTGGAGGACTTGCTGTGGTAAACGGAACCACAAATTCTGCTGTCTACCAAAAAATCCTGAAGGAGAATGTCTGACCATCTGTTCGTGACCTCAAGCTGAAGCACACTTGGGTTCTGCATCAGGACAATGATCCAAAACACACCAGCAAGTCCTCCTGAATGGCTTAAGAAAAACAAAATGAAGACTTTGGAGTGGCCTAGTCAAAATCCTGACCTGAAACTGACTGAGATGCTGTGGCATGACCTTAAAAAGGCTGTCCATGCTCGAAAACCCTCCAGTGTTCTGCAGCAGGACAATGATCCAAAATACACCAGCAAGTCCACCTCAACGCATTTAAAACTGCATTTTTCAAAGTTTTTAAAATTCATTTGCAGCAGAGAGCTGAAGACACTACAGAGTGCTATATTCATGATACCGAAATCTACAGGTCCCGCTGGTTTAATTTAGGGCAGATTCACGCAGCCACTCTTTGGTCCGGACTAATGGACCAAAGTGTGTATTGCGTGGATAGTTCGGTTCATTTGGTGCCGTCTGAATGCGCCTGGAACTCTTGGTGCAGCACCAAACTAGTGAACTCTGGTCCCCCTGAAAGCGGGGGGATCTCGGTTCGCTTGCAAATGCAGTCTGGTGCACTTCGCTTGCCGTGTGAATGCAAACGGAGTATCCAGGGGACCAAAGGGCGGACGTGCCCCTCGGCGTTTGTGTAATCACAGCAACACACAGTGAGAAGAGAAAGTGGCGTTTACTGTAAAGGTGCCTTCACATCAAACACAAACAGGTGAATTTTTTGCACAGCATGATTACATTATAACTCAATGTAAATACAAAGATATGAATTCACCGTCTGGGTGAGATGCAGACAGGCGAAGTTGCTACTCACCTGAAAAAGTTATCCCTGTTGAAAACTTGATGTGTGTTTCCGTGGCAGCACGTCCGTAGGTAAATAAATAAATCCAACACCCCAATTCAGCTGAAGAGTTCCTGGTTCTTCAGCTTCCATTTTCGGTAGAAAATAACAATAAAGACAGCCGCGTTGATCCAAGAAATACTTTTACAGGAGAAAACTGAGGAGAAAAGTTTTAAAAAATGTCTCTTGGACTTGGAGGAATGAGGAGTGAGGAGGAGATGCAGGCTCTGATAGATATTTGGTCTGAGAACCAGATTTCTCAGCTGCTTGTGGCTACACAGAAGACTACAGATGTTTTTAAAATGTTTAGTGACATGATGGCGGCACCGGGGAGGGGGGGGGGTATACAGACAGCGGAGCTTTTTATTTTTATTAGTTTGTGGCGGATAAACACCTCGGCTGAAGGGAACGGTGTTATGCTGAGAATTGCTCGCTTGCCAAGAATTGCATCCCATCATCGAATAAACATAATTTAAAGATAATTTACAAGAGGTATTAACAATTTTTACTTGTAAAATGTAAAATGGGTACTTCTAAAAATGCACAAATGGTTACAAGCCTGGTTGTAGTGTTATATTTTATAGTTTTGGTGGATGGGATGCAATTGTTAGCAAGCGAGCAATTCTTGGCATAACACCGAATTTCCCTTTTCGGTCCTGGCCAATCGATGAGCCAGATTTCTCTTCTTCAACGAGATTTTTTCTTCCTGGTCAGTGGTGGCTTCGGCTACAGCGCCACAAACGAGCAGCTGCTGTAACTGTGTGACGTTGTCCAAGCAGTTTGGTCTGCTTGAGTAAAGTGCTGTGTGAATGCAGACCGAACCAAATGAAGGTGTGAAAATTCTCGCCATCCCCCGCCAAGCTGTACCGAGACCCCCGGACTATCCTGGTGTGAATGCAGCCTTAGTAGTAGTGAGAAGTGGAAGAACTGGTGAACACACCACCTACCAGACGACGACGCTAGCTGAAGGCACCCACTTGGACCGAGGGAGCTTCGGTTTCACCGCCGGATGCCCGCTATCAGGCTGCAACACCAGCTGGCAATCTCCATTAGCCACCGGGATAGCTTTGGCTTCACCGCCAGATACCCGCTACCAGGCTATGACCCAAGCTAACGGTCTCCATTAGCAACCGGGAGAGCTTTGGATTCACCGCCAGATAGGACGACGCTAGCTAGAGACCTCCACTAGCTACCGAGGGAGCCTTGCCTTCCTTGGCTTCACCGGCAGATCCAGCTACCAGATGACGACGCCAGTTAGCGGCTTTCACTAGCCATCGGGAGAGCTTCGGCCTCACTGCCAGATAACAGCAATAATT
This sequence comes from Pholidichthys leucotaenia, assembly GCA_020510985.1. Lineage (NCBI taxonomy): Eukaryota > Metazoa > Chordata > Actinopteri > Cichliformes > Pholidichthyidae > Pholidichthys > Pholidichthys leucotaenia. The sequence goes on along the minus strand of CM035837.1, from coordinate 124,773,216 downwards.
AGACGACAAAGCCAGCTGACAGCCTCCAATAGCCATCGGGCGTACTTAATCAGAATACAATACATTCAAATGAAATAAAGTGCATATAGGTATATGAAAGCATTGTCTCTTCAGCTTTTTTTTTTTTTTTTTAAAACAAGCGTATAGAACACTATAACTAGACTAGAGTCCAAAAAAAATGTAAACTGGAGAGTCTCTAGCGTAAATATGAACTGCTACAGTAACCCAGTCCCCGTAACGGTCCGGTCCTTTGCGCCGATGTTTGGGCCGTGACACGTACTGAGCTTGATGGCGTGGTTCTCCCACCGCACCCCCACTATGGTCAAATATCACATGGGAAGGAGTGGGTGGAAGAGACCCGATCACATTGGGAACATTAGCAGGTGGAGTAGACGGCCGGGAATTGCTGGGGCCATCACTGGAAGCAGTAGCGAACAAGTTGTACAGGCTGAGGTCCTGGTCTGCTGGGTCCCCGTCCACAGCCGGTGGCAAGATTTCAGAAGGTGTCCAGTTCTGGGCTTGGTCCAGGACCCAAGTGTTGTCCAGCTGCTCACGGCTGCGGTAGTGTTTCAGTTGGTCATGGTGGACGACTTTGACTTTGGCTCTGGGGCTCTTTTGGATCCGGTAGGCTAGACCATCCAACTGTCCCATAACAAAGAAGGGTCTTTCATAGGAGGGGAGGAACTTTTTGACTCCGTTTTTGACATGCCATGTTCCTTTGATGAGGTACCACACTGCGTCTCCGACTTTGTACTGTGTGTGGCAAGCGTTTTTGTCATATTGTCTTTTTGCACGTGTGACTGACTCACCCAGGGCTTCTCGAGTAATGTTGTGAGCCAGCTCCAGCCGCTTGCGTATTTGTTGCACGTACTCTGGGGCTGAAGTTGCATGGTCAGAGTCTGGGGGCAAACTGGCTACAAGGTCCACTGGCTCATTTATTTCACGTCCGAACATCATATAGTTGGGGGTGAAACCAGTAGCACTTGCTTGGTCGCTCTGTAGGCCATAACTGCATATGGGGTCATCAGGCCCCAATCCCAGTGACAGCGTTCTGCAGTAGAGGCCAAGATCTTTTGAAGTGTGGCACTGAAACGCTCAACCTGGCCATCTGACTGTGGTCTGAATGGCGTAGTGTGGGTTTTCTCAATGCCAAATAGACGGCACATTTCTTGAAACACCTCTGATTCAAAATTGCGCCCTTGGTCGCTGTGCAAAGAGTGAGGCATTCCAAAGCGGCACACCCATTCTGTTGCAACAACGTGTGCCACGGTGACAGCCTTTTCGTCTGGGATAGGAAATGCTTCAGCCCATTTTGTGAAATACTCCTGTATTACAAGCACATAGCTGTTTTTGCGTTCTGTCTCATTAAGTGGGCCCATAATGTCCAGTGCAATGTGCTCCATGGGCGCTCCAACCCTAACAGTTCCCATGGGCGCTTGTGGCATTTTGTGGGGTCTGGCACCAGAGGGCCACGTCTTCTCTCATGTGGTACCAGTAGTATCTGGTTTGAAGTCTGGCCACAGTCCGTTCAATACCAAAATGTCCATCTATTGGCTCCTCGTGCATCTGGCGCATGATGTCGGGTTGCATTTTGCGTGGCAGGACAATTTGGGGGTAGTACTGTGTGTCGTCCAAACAGTAAAAACGGCGGACCAGAACTCCATCTCGGAAATACAGTCTTTTCCATTGGCTCCAGTATGCTTTGGTGGCTGGACTGCAAGGGGTGACTGTGGCCCAGGGAGGGCGCTCACTGCTGGCCACTAACCAAGCTTTTATTGGTGCAATGTCTGTATCAGCGGCTTGGGCCTGGCACAACTCCTCCATAGTCCAGCCAGGAAACAGTGTGGTCTCATTTGTATTAGTCAAATAAGATAAGATAAGATAAGCCTTTATTAGTCCCACAATGGGGAAATTCCAGGATTGCAACAGCACAGGGACAGCAACACTCAGAGCAACAATCAGAAGGCAAGAAAAAACAACATCTAGCAAACATATGTCCATATTACTATAAATGTATATATATAGACACACAGTGCAGAGCATTATGGCTGGTGGATGTGCAGCAGAAAGTCTAAGCTCTCTCTCCGCGGATGCAGCGGGCCAGCTGGAAGTCTTTGGGCATGATGGTGACCCCCTTAGCGAAGAAGAGACCACCAGGTGGGTCTCGCTGGTCTCCTGCAGAGCCATGACGGCGAAACTCAGGAAACGCAGGACGGTCTTGAAGTCCTGAGCGATCTCCCTCACCAGGCGCTGGACGGGCAGCTTACGGATGAGCAGCTCCGTGGATTTCTGGTAGCGACGGATCTCTCTCAGAGCCACGGACCTGTGACGGCGAGGCCTCTTCACTCTGCCGGTGGCCAGAGCGCCTCTCCGAGCAGCCCTGGTGGCTAGCTGTCTCCTGGGGGGCTTCTTCCTCCAGTAGATTTTACGGGCGGTCTGCTTGGTTCTTGCCATCGCTCTTTATTATTCTGTCTTATATTTCTTTCACGCCGCCTAAACTCCAGCCCGGCACCCGCTTCGTTTTCGCTACAGCTCCCGGTATGTCGAGTTTCCCATTAGCACCGGGCGGCGGCCAAGTGCTAGCTAGCACTAGCTCCTCCCCGCTGTAACGTCTCCCGCTGCAAACCGTGGCTCCGTCCGCCGACCCGGGAGACCCCCGGGGCGATCCGTGCGTCCGTGATATATATACAGAGTGAAAGGTGTAGAAAGAAGAAGGAAGATAAAAAAAAAGGCTGTTGCAACAGGCAGCCGACTCGTGTGGCGCCGCCGGTCCGGCAGAGCCGGAACCGGAAAAAATAAATTGTCTCTTTTAGTTTTATAGTGTCTGTATTGGAAAAGCTGTCTGCACTTACCCCCACCGGACTCACAGCTGTAGTTGTAGGGCATGTCTCTACCCCCACCGGACTCACAGCTGTAGTTGTAGGGCATGTCTCTACCCCCACTGGACTCACAGCTGTAGTTGTAGGGCATGTCTCTACCCCCACCGGACTCAGCGACAGGGAGCTGGTGTCGGAGTCCAATTCACACTGGATGGCTTGGTGACTTGTGGTTCTCGGCTGTGAGGAGGGGTCCTGCAGTTTATAAGGACAGGACTGGCAGCAAGGCCCGTGGGAGAGACAGTCAGCATTAGTGTGTAAGCAACCTGGGTGATGAATGATCTCAAACTCGTACTCTGCTTGCTTCTCAAGCCACCGGGCTAACTGACCTTCTGGCTCTTTCATTCGGGTTAACCAACGCAGGCTGCTGTGGTTGGTACGTACTTTGAAAGGCTGCCCAAGTAGATACTGCCGAAAATGTGACGTGAAATCGACAATGGCTAGCAGCTCTCGTCTTGTAGTGCAATAGTTCTGTTCAGCTTTGGCTAGTTTGCGGCTGCCGTATGCCAACACACGTTCCGTGCCATCCTGCATCTGCGAGAGGACGGCGCCGATGCCTGTGTCGCTAGCATCGGTGTCCAAGATCATTTCACCATGGTCCAGTGGGTAGCCTAAGACAAGGGCTGTGGTGAGGCGGTGCTTGAGCGTGTTGAAAGCATCTTGGTGTTCAGCGTGCCACTGGAAATGTGCGTTTTTCCTTGTCAGGTTGTGTAACGGTTCGGCAATGGAGGCAAAGTCTTTCACAAACCTGCGATAGTAGGAGGCGAGGCCAATGAAACATTTGACCTCTTGGACCGATGTGGGAGTGGGCCAAGCTTGGACTTTGTGGACTTTACTGGGGTCAGTGGCTACACCGTGCTCGGACACAATGTGACCTAGATAAGCAACTTGGCGGCAGAAGAGGCAGCATTTGGCTGGTTTTAGTTTGAGGTTTGCATGTTTAAGTCTCTGGAACGCCTGACTCAGCCGCTGCAGCATCCCGGACACATCCTTGGCCAGCACAATGATGTCATCCAAGTAGACGAGGCAGGTCTCCCACTGCATGCCGGCAAGGACGCGGTCCATAAGGCGTTGGAACATCGCTGGCACATTACATAACCCAAATGGCATAACATTCCATTCAAATAGCCCATTTCGGGTGCAAAAGGTGGCTGCGCGGCGGGCTCTTGGAGTCAGCTCGACTTGCCAATAACCTGAAGCAAGGTCCAAGGTACTGAACCATTTGGCGGTGGCGAGAGTGTCTAATGTGTCTTGGATGCGGGGTAGCGGGTATGTGTCAGTGATGGTGCGGTCGTTGAGTGTTCTATAGTCTATACAAAGGCGGTAAGTCCCATCCTTTTTACGTACCATAACAATCGGTGAGGCCCAACTGCTGTGGCTGCGGGTGGCGAGGCCGTTCTGGAGGCTCTCACGGATCTGCTGGTCTGCGTGTTGCTGCTATTCCCCAGCCATGCGACGAGGGGGCTGCTTCACGGGAGCTCCAGGCCAGGTTATGATGTCGTGCTGCACAAGACTGGTCCGTCCCAGGTCACCGGGCCCTCTGGAAAACACATTTTCATAGGCACACAACAGGTTAGACAGTTCAAGTTTTTCATTGTCATTAAGCTCGGTGGAACTCTGGGCATAGAGCTCCTGGAGGTGCTCTGGGACCACAGGGGAGCTAGCTGGGAAGTCTGCCGCTGTGGAGGCACTGGGCGGGGGAAGAGCTTCAGCTGGCTGGAGAAGGCCTGCAATGGCACCTTCTTTAATAGTGACGGCCTTGTTGCCAGGGTTAAAGAGGCGTAGTGGAACAACATTACTGGGCTGAGCGTTGACTAGGACCCTGGCAATGAGTATTTTGTGCTTCTCAACAAAGCCTTTTGTGGGGCTGAGCATCATGTCTCCCTGGGCTGCTTTGCCACAAGGCACAGTGCCCTTGACTAGGTACTCTTGTCCAGGTTCAACCACGACAGTTCTGGCTACTCTCACAGCATGAGACTTTGGGACAGTCTCTGGGTGAAAGTATGGCACTTCTTCTCCAAACAGAACTACGCGGCGCTTACCAAAATCAAGGCGGGCCTCGGCTTGGGTGAAGAATGGGTGGCCTAGCAGTACTTCATTGCCTGTTATGTCCGCCACGAGGAAGTCCACTTCAACTTGCCAGATGTTAATACTAACAGGTATTTTGGCCTCACCACGCACAAGCACATCTCCTGGTCCCACCCCGAGCAGAGTCTCTATGATGGATGACCGTAGTGGGGGTCTCATGTCTTGGTGAATGGCATTGTAATGGTGAAGGGGCAGCACGTTCCTCTGCGCTCCACTGTCCAAGACTGCGCACACCCCGAGTTCATATATGTGCATGTGGATGCTCATGTCACGACTCTGGCCTTTAAAGTGGAGTACAGTGGCCTGTGGGCTTCCCTGGGGAGTGCTCGGAATGAAAGCCTTTGCATTTCTTTGAGGAGATGAGCACTGGCTCTGTTTGTGACCCCAGCCCTTACAGTTATGGCAGCGAATGTCACCCTTTTTAAAGTTTTTGTTTTGCCCTGGTGTTTCTGCAGACGTGTGTGTGGCAAAGCGGTTGGGTGAGGAGCTAGCTGCAGGTGTAGTGGCAGTTACAGTCTCGTTTTCGTCTCTTTCTCTGACAACAGCGGCCTGCGGGCCTGCGTTCAGTGAGGTTATGGGCCCCTGGCTGCATGACGCTAATGATATAGGACGCAGCTCTCTTTGTGGTTTCATGGCGATGGGCTATCTCGTAAGCTCTGGCTAGTGTGGCTGGACGTTCTTCTAACAGTTTTTGGATTAGCTCTGCATCGCCCAGGCCATTTGTGAAAACTTCAACAGCTATAGCATCTTGCTCTGCCTCTGACCAATTTCCATAAGCTACAGCTACTTTCCCATAAATGTCATCTCTGAACACATGAAGGGCCTCACCAAATTTGCGTACTCTTTGCCTCAGCTCCACTGCCACAGCCGCTGAATGATATGAGGAAGGGCCGTATGCAGTTTCGAGTTTCTCCAGCAGGCGGCGGTAGTCCCATTTGGATGAACGAGGGTTTCTGTGGATGATGGCCCCTGCAGCTCCAACAATGCAGAATTTCAGCTGGATGGCCATTGTCTTTTCTGACCAGTGATTTGCCTCTGCGCAGCTCTCAAATCTGAGCAGGAACTCTCTCCATGGTGTGCTGCCGTCGTACTGGCCTGGACGTAGAGTGGGGACTCTTTCTTTGGGATCATAGTCCTCATCACTGTCCGATGTAAGAGGCTGACGGGGCGCAGAGCGGCTCTTATGTGTATGTGAGTGACAGGAATGGCTCAATGGTGAATGCCCCGTTTATCAGTCTCCTCCGAATTGATGTAATGAGTAGACATGGGGAGCGTACCTGCTTTTGGCTTGGAAGTAGCTGGTGTGCTGTGTACAAAACTTCTCATGTGAGCAGTGGTAAAGGGGTTTGTATCTGCATAATACAACTTTAACGACGCGTTTGGAGCAGGATTCAGGGGCACGTAAATGTCTAGGCCTCCCACGGAAGCGTGGCTTTGATTGTCGGCTCTGAAAAAGGGATTTGTGGGGGCAAACTGAGCGGGGCTGCCGAATGGCGCGAACAAATCTTCTCCATCAACAAGTGCGTTTGCGCAGCTTTCATCACACAAAAATGGGTTATAATGTCCACACTTTGTCTCAGCCTGACGTTCATGAGCTTCCACAGTACCTTGTCTGTATTCCTGATTATTAGTTAGCGACGGGTTTGAGTAGTTAGTTTCTTGTTTGTAAATATCGGCGGGATAGCGAGCGGCCGCCATGTCGCATTAGCTTAGCTGCTATCACAGTCACTCGGCTTAGTCGTTATTGTCCTTTGCTTTTAGTACTCACCACCCTCTTAACAACGTGAGAGTCCCTTCATGGTCGCCAGTGTTAACCTTTACTGCTTTGGTCTCCTAACCGTGGTTGGGGGACAGAGGGGAGATCTGGCTTCTCCAGGGCCGGAGGCAGCTTTTCCTCCGGGGTCAACTCCCAAGTAAACCTCACGGTTGTTAACAGCAGTATGGTGGTACCCAGAAGAACAGGCCGTTTTGCTGAAGAGTTGGGGCTTTATTAACAGACTGCACTGTTATTAGCAGCAATTCTAGCTCGCTACCCGCTCCGGTCGCCTCTCTCTCTCTACTCACTCGCACACTTCACACACACCGTACGCTCTGCGGGGTCATTCACACAGGGGTGGGGGCGTGTCTCGGCTGCGCGCGCGCACTCACTCACTCACTCACTCATGTTCACGCACTGAGCTGCCCTATCTAAACACATGAGTTAGACACATCTTACAACACTGGGATATATTAAATAAATTAAGGAAAAATGGAAATAAGAAAACGATATATCCAGAGTATTTTACTGATAATTGTGGTGATAATTATAAGAACATGGCAGTAAATAGAATGAATAATTTTTTTGTAAATGTTGGACCAGAGTTGGCAGCAAAAATTACAAACCAAGGAAGAGACACTGTGAGTGAAACATTGATTGGAAATAACCCTCGGTCAATCTTTCTCTCAGCTGTGGATGAACTAGAGGTAAAAACTGTTGTTGAAAAGTGTAAAAATAAATTATCTACTGATTGTGATGGTATTGATATGACACTAGTAAAAAGACCTGTTGATGGCATATTAAAACCATTTACATATATTTGTAATCTATCATTTCAAACTGGCTCATTCCCACAGAAAATTAAAATAGCAAAAGTAATACCATTATTCAAGCAAGGAAATAAAGACCACTACACAAACTACGGACCAGTATTTCTCCTCCCACAATTTTCAAAGATTCTGGAAAACCTTTTCAACAACAGATTAGAAAACTTTTTAAATAAACATAATCTGCTTAATCAGAATCAATATGGATTTAGAGCAAAGAGTACAACATCATTAGCAATAATAGAAGCAAAAGAGTAAATAATAAATGCATTAGATCAAGGAAAATATGCAGTTGGCATATTTATAGATTTTAGAAAAACATTTGATACAATAAATAATTTAATACTTCTTGATAAACTGCAATTGTATTGTATTAGGGGAATGGCTCTGAATTGGGTTACAAGTTATTTATTTGAGAGACAACAGTTTGTGAAGATGGAAGAATATCTGTCTAGATGTATGGGAATTGCCTGTGGGGTCCCCCAGGGGTCAGTATTGGGCCCCAAATTATTTAACACACACACACACACACACACACACACACACACACATATATATATATATATATATATATATATAAATGATACATTCCAAGTTTCTAAATTACTAAAAATAATATTATTTGCTGATAATACTAATATATTTTATTCTGGAAATAATTATAAGGAACTAATTCATACTCTAAATAATGAATTAAATAAGCAAAAAAAAAATGGATGGATAGTAATAAATTATCACTATTTATAGATAAAACTAAGGAAATGATATTTGGTAATTGTAAAAATAAAGAAGATATACGTATTCATGTAGATAATGTAATTATTGAAAATGTTAAGGAGATCAAATTTTTGGGTGTAATGCTAGATGATAAAATTAGTTGGAAACCACACATCAGATGCATACAAAACAAAGTCGCAAAAAATATTGCAATTACAAATAAAATTAAGCATATCCTAGATTACAAATCGCTTCATATCTTGTATTGCTCATTAGTACTTCCATACTTGACCTACTGTATGTCTGGGGTAACAATTATAAAAGTACATTTAATTCATTGCTAATATTACAAAAAAGGGCAGTCCATTTTATACACAAAGTCGGTAGTCAGAGAGAAGGGAAATACAATTTATGGGGGAATACAAAATTTAAAATGCACCTAGTAAGATCTACTAGGAAAAGTTTTTGTGTGTCTGTGTGTGGGGTAAAATTGTGGAATGGGTTGGGGAGAAACACAGGCAATGTCCAAACATCCATATATTTAAATCAACATACAGTATAAAGAAATGATTTTTGACCAATTTAAAAATAAAGGACAGTAATATTACAATGTGTCTTTAACAAAGAAAGGTTGTTATTGTTGAATATATATGCTGAATACTATTATTATTGATATCATTATTACTAGAATATTACAATGGTATTATAGTATTATGATTGTTGTTTAGGATAGAATTATTTAAAGTATTATATAGGCCAGGTGGTATTGTTATTATTATTATTGTTATTGTAACTACTATATGGCTACCTATTATTATGGTTATTATTATATGGTTACTTATTGCGCCTAGGTATTGTAAGCCATGTGGGGGTATATGGTGGTATATATGGTGATTATGATGATGATAATATTGTCTATAATTATATTAAACATACCAGAAGTATTTACTTATTATTATTAGATGTTGGTATTATTGTCATTATAAACTATCATTGTTGTATTATTTCTATTGCATAATTTAATTATAAGATGCATTATATATTATGGTATTGTATAATGAATGTAATTATGGGATGGATAATGATGGATAATGACTAGAATGATATTATAATTTATTGGGTATGGAGAAGGGGTGGGACTATATAAGCGTTGGCTTCTTCCCACTCCTTTTGAACAAGGCATTTTTTTGTTATGTTTATTACCTCCGCCAGGCCGCAGGCCAGGAGGTTATGTTTTTGCCAGCGTTTGTCTGTTTGTCTGTCTGTCTGTTTGTCTGTTTGTCTGTTTGCCTGTCTGTTGGTTAGCAAGATAACTCAAAAAGTTTTGGACGGATTTCGATGAAACTTTCAGGCGTTGTTGGAAATGGTACAAGGAAGAACTGATTAAATTTTGGGCATGATCCGGATCACCGTCTGGATACAGGAATTTTTTAAACGATTCTTTAACATTGTGAGATACGGCCATTTTCAACATGTGTGCAGGGCCAATGGAGGGCGCTGGTCGTCGTGTCTGATGAACACAAACTCCGCGTTCTTCAAAGTTTTAGGCACAAAAGCACGCAGAAAACAGTGGTGGGCAGGGCCCGGCAGCGTGCCTGTGTTTGCGCTACGCTGCAAAAGCTGAGACGGGCAGCTGTCCGGCGCGGGATTATTTGGCAGAAATTCCCCGGCCAGCCATAGGGGCTGCGCAAAAACAAGCTCTCTGCCGGGGAAGCTTCCAAATCCTCTTTTGCCGTGGAGCGCAACCCCAATATAAAACCCACGGCAACCTGTCTACCCAATTTGCATCCGTCAGTGAAGCCCTCAGTGCTGCTTTCAGTGATCTATGAAAAGGCTCGCAGCCTGGGTCTTTGCAGATGGAGGACATGGACACAACACCAACACTTCAGTTTATTACCTCCGCCAAGGAGGTAATGCTTTTACTACTGAACCACTAATCCTATCATTGTGAATCCAATTGCTAGTCATATGTTTTCATGGTCAAGGAATCTGAAAACGTACACACAAACACGGTATGGGGGGGAACTGTGGCGCTTGGCGGAGGTCTGCGCTCTCCGAGTGCTTTTCTAGTTTTTTTTGGTTTTGATTCCTTGTTTTTAATTTTTTTGTCTTGATGTTCAAATCAATCAATCAATCAATCAATCAATCAATCAATCAATCAATCAATCACCTCTTAATGGCTTAAGAAAAATAAAATGAAGATTTTGGAGTGGCCTAGTCAAAGTCCTGACCTGAATCCGATTGAGATGCTGTGGCATGACCTTAAAATGGTGGTTCATGCTCAAAAACCTTCCAGTGTGGCTCAGCTACAACAATTCTGCAAAGATGAGTGGGTCAAAATTCCTCCACAGCGCTGTAGAAGACTCATTGCCAGTTATCGCAAATGCTTGATTGCAGTTGTTGCTGCTAAGGGTGGCCCAACCAGTTATTAGGTTTGGGGGCAATCACTTTTTCACACAGGGCCATGTAGGTTTGGATTTTTTCCTCTAAATAATAAACACCTTCATTTAAAAACTACATTTTGTGTTTACTTGTGTTATCTTTGTCTAATATTTAAATTTGTTTGATGATCTGAAACATTTAAGTGTGACAAACACACAAAAAAAGAGAAATCAGGAAGGGGCAAACACTTTTTCACACCACTGTATAGCAACAAATCAGAACTAATGTCATCTCAAGGCGCTTTATATGTAGAGCAGGTCTAGACCATGCAATATAAATTTACAAAGACCTCGCAGAATTTTCAGTGAATATGCACTCTGGTGCCGGAGGCCAGGGAAAAACTCCCTTTGACCAGGAAGAAACCAGAACCAAAGCGTCATGGGTTAGCAGAAGAGGGCCCAATAGCAGACACACCACACAGAGACCACAATGCAGAGGTAAGGATTTGTCTTTACTGTAATAATTGTTTTCTGGATGGTTCAGCCTACACAGTGGCAGTACTCCTGTAGGGAGGAGAAAAGGACATGGTAAGTGACAGGGGAATTTGACAGGTGGGTATCGATTGGGAGGTAGAAACAGAGTTGTTAGTAGCAGACCAAGGAGGTTAAGCTAGTGGATTTATCCCATGGCAATTCTGAGGTGATGGTTGAGTAATGGTAGGTCTGAGCTTACTTGATATACATGAGAGGGGAGATCAACAGTTCAAAGAGTGGGGGTTTCCAACCTGTAGGTCGTGGGCCAAGGAGGATCCTGAGGCAAAGGCTGGTTAAGTCAATTTATTTACTTGAGTTTCCATAGGGGAACAAGGTCCAGAATAAGGAGGTCCAAGGAGGTAGGAGGCTGGGAGATCAGGGCAGGTAACTGGGTGAGTGCTCAGAGGCTTGAGAGCAGGAGATGACAAGATAGATAGGCGAAAAGCAGACCACACATGATTCCACACTGCTACATGAGCGTCACCTTTGCTTGTTTTGCTTAAAGTGGAAGTAAATGATGGCAGCTGCTGGTGATCAGAACTCCCAGTGTTCCTGGAGTGGGGGGTAAGCAGACTTGCAGAATAAAGAGACAGAATGTGCAGTGCTCACCCAAATTCATGACAGAGCCTCCCCCTCAAGGGGCACCACCTGGCCAAACTCCATACTTGTAAGGTTGGTACCAATGCAAGACTCAAACCATCTTGGTGTCCTAGATGCATAAGCGTGGGATCATGAGCACTCCTCAGTCCCACAGCTCTCCCAGCTGACAAGATAGTGGAGGCCGGAGCCCCCTGCGGTCAGCATCCAGGATGCAATATACAGTATAAGCTGGTTGTCCATCGATGATTTCGGGAAGGGGGTAAGGGCTTGAATGGAGGACAGAGAGTGCTAGTGAAGATTAGTTTAATTTGAGACAAAGTGGGATGTATTCTGAGAGATGGTGGAAACTTGAGGCCTACAGAGGTAGGGTTAATGATACATTCAATAATGACAGGACCAATGAAGGGAGGAGACAGCTTATTTGAATCTGTTTTCAATGGAATATTGTGAGTAGATAACCAAACTTTCTGCGTAGGTAGGGGTTGGGGTCTTTCTGTGGTTGCCGAGGGCCAAGTTCTGGGCAGCCATCTATCGAAGAGCAGCTCAGGTGGTCCTCCAGATGTACCGGCAGTGGCAAAGGTGGTGTTGCCCAGAGGGAACTGTGATCTCCTCCAGGATGGGTAGAGGTGGAGGGTTGTAGCCCAGGGAAGCCTCAAAGGGAGAGTGTCCATTGGCTGTGGATGTGGCTGTGTTTTGTGTGTACTCAACCCAGGGCAGATGGGTTATGGGAGGTCACACAGCGAAGTGCGGCCTCCTGTTCCTGGTTGGCACTCTGGGGGTGATAACCAGATGTAAAGCTCACAGTAGCCCCCAGAGCTTTGCAGAATGACTGCCATACCTGAGAGGTGAATTGAGGCCCACGGTTTGATACATTGTCACTAGGGATCCCATGTTGGCGAAAGACATGCTGAACAAGTAGATCAGTAGTTGTAGTGGCTGAGAGGAGTTTAGATGTAGTTAGAATGCTGTAGTTAGAATGGCTGCGCTACCTTTGGAAGGAAATAGGCTCGTGATGAAATCTAAAGTAATGTGAGACCAAGGACAGGCTGGGGATAGGCAGTGGTTGAAGGAGTCCTGTTAGGAACAATGAGGAGGCTTTGTTGGATGCACAGAGGTTGCAGGCACGGATGTAGCTCTGAATGTCAGGACCAAGAGTTGGCCACCAAAATGCCCTTTTAAGGAGACTGATGGTCCAGCCTACCCCATCAGAATCAGAATCAGAATCAGAATCAGAATCAGGTTTATTGCCATTGTTCATGTAGTACACAAACTAGGAATTTGTCTTGGTGCAATGCTGCAACATTAAACATGATAAGATAAAAGAAATAAACTATACATGCAATAAAGTGTAGAATAAGAGTAAGTGGTACTGGTCAGCAGTTAAAATATATTAGCGAGCAGCAGATACTGTGGAGAACTATATAGTGCAGTCGGTAATGCAGGAAGAAAACAGTGATGATTGACATGAGTCTGGTTGAGCTGCTGTACATAGTGCACGAGAGTCAATAAGTCACTTAGTGTTCAGCAGTCTGATGGCAGAGGGGAAGAAGCTGTTCACCTACCCCAGGGTGGCAGGTGAACCTTGTGGTATGTATTAAGTGGCTTACATGCAATTGCCCATGGGGAGTAGAGGGGAGAAAAGGACACGATAAGTGACATTGGAATGTGACAGGATGGTATTGATTGGGAAGTAAAAACAGAATTCTTACTTTAGTTTTGAGTAGCAGTTGAAGGAGGTTCAGCCAGTGAGGTTATTCGGTGGAGGCCCTGAGGAGATTGTGAGTAATGGTAGGTATGAACTTAGTTGATTAACATGAGAGGGGAGATCAGTGGATCCAAGAGTGAGGGTTTCCAACCCGTAGGCTGCAGGCCAAGGAGGGCCCTGAGGCAAAGGCTGGTTTAGTCAATTTGAATGTTGCTTAAAGTGACACTTCTTGTTAACATGTCTGTTACATGTTTATGACTTAAAAGACATAGCAAGAACTAAATCTGTCATGAATCTGGGTTTGGCTTTTCCAAACCCAGCTCAGACTTATTATGTTTTGCCCTGTTTTCCACCTGGTGCTTCAGGGAGTTATTGGGCCTCCTCTCCCTGACAGCTTGGGCACGCCCCCTCCTCCTGTCAAGTGCCATCAGCTGTACTGTCACGGGTGTTCACACACACACACACACACACACACACACACACACACACACACACACACACATGCACACGCTCCATTCATTCCCACTCATACGCTCATGCACGCTCTCTCACACACCAGACCCAATCAAGTTCAGCCCATGCTTTCTTGCACCGGCAATCTCTTTCCTCGTTAGCTTCAGGAGTATTTGTTCACTGCATTTGTGGAAAGAGATTGTCGGAGCATTCACCTCCATACACGGCAGCTAGCTCTCCTCGTATGTGTAGCCATTACCTTCGTTGTTATCCAGCCCGTCACTTCAAGCCTGGTAAATCCCTTGGTGTTACGGCTGGCCCAGATTCTCGGATTCATCCTCCAGACTGCACGGTTCGCCCCGGGTTCACTCCAGCCCCATAAGTTCATGATCGCCTTTCTCTTTGTGCTGTCAGCAGTCTGCAGTACTAGGCTTTCCCTTTAACCGGGCTGTAGAGCATCCGGCAGACGCCTTGTATGTCTGGTGGCCTTAACTTCATCATTTGCATTTCCCTGTAACTTTGTGGTCAACTGGACTTGTTATTCTGTGGTGAAATCTAATAAAATGGCACAGTACTTCCGCTATTGGGTTTTCCATTTCTCCTCTTGGGCGCCGCGTAATGGCACATGAGGGTTTGTGACAAAATCAATCTTATACAGTATGCCATGCCTCTCTTTTTTTTTTTGCTGTGAAAGTTCAGTTAAGCTCCTCCCCTTGGAAAAAGGAAGGTTCAGACAGAGCGTTTCTGGTGATGTCACTATAGCAGGTCCGCAGTGTTGAGCCAATTAGGACTAAGAAGTGGCTGTTCAAATTTGCCAGTTTGCAGACTTCTGAGTCCGGGATGGTGGGATGTGGGTGGGCCTAAATAAATCTTGGCATCTGAAGGAGGAGAAAAAGGGCAAAAAAATTTTACAAGCAACTGTAAGATAATGAAAATTTTTTTGTGGGAAAAAAATGGCATAAAATACCATTTTAGACAAGGATGATTTGTTTTTAAGGGAATTTAAATCCAGTAGAGTGGGTCTTTAAGATTGTTTACTTGAGTTTCCATTGGGGAACAAGGTCCAGAACAAGGAGGTCCGAGGAGGTAGGAGGCTGGGACATTGAGGCAGGTTTATGGGTGAGTGCTCAGGAGCAAGAGTGACACTTAAGTAGCAATGTGGGAAAATCAGAAGCAGGTGGAGGTAACTGCTGGTAACTGCTAGTGAATAGCATTCCTGGTGTTCTGGGAGTGGAGGGTAAGCAAATTCATAGAATGAAAAGAGACAAAATGTGCAGTGCTCTCCCAGCTTCATGACACAAGGTTGAAAACAGTCATCTGCCTCTACCAGCTGGTTTTAACAAGCAACAACAGCACTGACACCAACAACATTAATACCAGCATTAATTACACATTCGTCGTCGGCCTCCATCGGTCTATGATGACCATGGAAGAGAATCCTAAATGTCTACTCTGCTGGAACAGCACCGCCTGTGGCTGAACAGGCCGATGCGCGAATGGCAGTCCCTGTCACACAGGTCGCACTTGTGGATGGTCTCCGTGCTACTGGGTCTGTGGCAGTTCTTCCTGCGGGTCCTTTTTTCATCTGCTGCAGCAGTCAGTTTCTCTTCACCCGCCTTGAGCTGTCTGGTCAGGGTGCCTCTCCATTTGGAGCAGTCCGTTGCAAGGTCCTCCCAGCGCTCTGTGTTGATCTCCAGGGCCTTCATATCTCTCTTGCAGATGTCTCTGAAGCGCAGCTGTGGACGGCCAGCGTCTCTCCTGCCAATCGCGAGTTCTCCGTAGAGGACGTCTTTGGGGATTCTGCCATCCTCAATACGGTGAACATGGCCTAGCCAACGGAGCCTGCGCTGCCTGAGTAGAGTGAACATGGAAGGAAGGCCGGCGCGTGACAGGTCTTCTATGTTGGGCACTTTGTCCTGCCAGGATATGTCCAGGATGCGGCGAATGCAGCGCAAGTGGAAGGAATTCAGTCTCTTTTCCTGCCGGGCGTATGTTGTCCACGTCTCACTCCCATAGAGCAGTGTGCTGATGACGCAGGCGTTGTACACTGCCATCTTCGTCTTGACAGAGAGTTTGGGATTCTCCCACACTCGTGTGGTGAGATGAGCGGGAGTGAAGGTTAATTTTCCAATCCTCTTGTCGATCTCTGTATCAAGGGAGAGGTTGCTGCTAATCGTGGACCCCAGGTACGTGAACTGATTCATGACCTCCAGCTCGTAGTCGTCGATGGTGATGGTTGGTGGTGCTTCCGTGCCTTGTGCCAAGGCATTAGTCTTCTTCAGGCTGATGGTAAGTCCGAAGTCCATGCATGCCTGGGAGAAATGGTCCATCAGGGTCTGAAGCTCCTGCTGTGTGTGGGTCACGACTGCAGTGTCGTCTGCGAACAGCATATCTCTGATTAGGGCCTCATGTACTTTGGTTCTGGCTTTCAGGCGGGCGAGGTTGAAAAGCCTGCCGTCAGATCTTGTATGCAAATAGATTCCCTCTGTTGCTGTGCTGAAGGCATGCCTCAGGAGCATAGCAAAGAAGATCCCAAAGAGGGTTGGCGCAAGTACACAGCCCTGTTTCACTCCGCTGTGTATATTGAATGGCTCTGAAACGTTGCCGTCGTACTGCACCATCCCCTGCATGTTGGTGTGAAACGATTCGATGAGGCTTTGCAACTTTGGTGGGCATCCTATCTTTGGCAGGATCTTGAAAAGGCCCTCTCTGCTGACCAGATCGAATGCTTTAGTGAGGTCGATGGAGGCGACGTATGGGGCATGTTCTGTTCTCTGCACTTCTCCTGAAGTTGACGGATGGAGAATATCATGTCCATCGTCGATCGCCTAGCGCGGAAGCCACACTGAGACTCGGGGTAAACACGTTCGGCAAGCTTCTGTAGACGAACGAGGACAACTTGTGCGTAGACTTTGCCAACAATGCTGAGCAGGAAGATGCCCCTGTAGTTGTTGCAGTCGCTTCTCTCCCCTTTGTTTTTGTAGAGGGTGATGATCTTGGCGTCCCTCATGTCCTGTGGTACGGCACCTTCCTTCCAGCACTGGCAGAGAATGTCATGCAATGGCAGCAGTAGGGCGGTCTTGCAGTGCTTGATTAGGTCGGGGGGTATGCCGTCGTTGCTGGGAGCCTTGCCAGCAGCCAAGCTATCAATGGCCTTGCTGAGTTTGTCGATGGTTGGGTCGACGTCAAGTTCATCCATGGATGGCAGGCAATCGATGGCATCAAGGGCTGACGGTGTCACAGTGTTCTGTCTGGAGTAGCGGTCGGAGTAGTGCTCCACCCATCTCTCCATCTGCTTATTCTTTTCTGTGATCATCTCCCCAGTGGAGGATTTGAGGGGGGCCATCTTGTTCTGAGCCGGACCAAGTGCTTTCTTGATGCTGTCGTACATACCACGGATGTTTCCTGTTATGGCAGCGGTTTGAATGTCTTGGCTGAGCTGAGTCCAGTACTCGTTGGCGCAGCGCCGAGCAGTCTGCTAAACTTTGCTTCTCGCAGCCCTGAGAATCTGGAGATTCTTCTCGTTTGGGTACTTCTTATACTCAGCAAGTGCTGAGCGCTTGGCTTCAATGACGGGGGTCATCACGGTCGACTTGGCATCAAACCAGTCCTGTGACTTCGAGGTCTTCCTCCCAAAGGTAGCCAAGGCTGTGCGGTGGATGGTGTTTCGCAGCTCTTCCTACTTCTGCTTAGCAGACTCTCCTTCTTGTGGTTCACCAAGTTCCTTTTCCTAATTACACATTAGCAGCACCAATAATAGTGACAGTTAAAGTAATAATAGTGATACCAATAGTAGCTATATTGTCGGGTGCCATAATGGATTTGTCAGACAGGACTCATGTCCAATTAGGGAAGAGTTCCGATACAGCATTAACATCAAGTTTTGGTAACAGCAAAAAAAGAACATGACCAATAATGGTAATATAATAGCCTGCAGTACTTTAAAGAAGAGTCAGACAGAATTCAAATTCTGGAGTAGGGAGGAGATCAAATGTACCATTAGCTGCAGTCCTAATTAGAATGCACTCAACCAAGACGCAGACCCATGCAAAATCTTGACCTTTGACCTTTAGACCCCAAACCCATAGTCAGAGGTAAGGGTGTCAGGGTGAACGTATGTAAGAAGTTTGGTGATGCTAATGTTTGTTATTCTTGAGATATAGGTTAGATTACATTTTGACCTCGACCTTTGACCTTGTGAGCCAAAACCCATAGTCACAGTTCAGGATCCCAAGGTGAACCTGTGTACCAAGTTTGGTTACCCTAGCTTTACTCATTCTATAACAATAGGGCATAGGGAATACAGACATTTGACCCCAAACCCACAGTTCTAGGTCAGGATCCCAAGGTGAACCTATGTATCAAATCTGGTGGCCCGAGCTTTCTTTGTTGTTGAGATATAGTTTATTTGGCATTCTGACCTTGACCTTTTGACCCCAAAAGTATAGCTATAGGTGCTAGTCTCAAGGTCAACCTGCATACCAAGTTTGGTGGCTGCAGTCTCACTGCCTGTTGAGCTAGAGCATGGACATAGCCAGCCGGCTCCAAATAGCACCGAGCCTACCCACGCCACATCGTAGTAGCAGTAATGGTAGGCAGCAGCAGGTAAAGATGGGTAAGACAGAATTCAGATCCCAGGTCAATGATGAGTTCAGATGCAGCATCAATTGTCCTTCATCTTCTTCATATCCCTTCCTCTGTATCCAGAGGGTTGGATGATATGATTTTCCATCTTGTTTGATGCTATGCTATTCTTGCTGCCTTCTCATACGGCAACCCACTTCACTTTGTTATGTTCTCTGTTGTTTTTGGATGGGCTTTTCCCCTTTTACCTTGTACTTTACCATCTAGTAACATTCTCTGCAGCTTGCCTTAACATATCAAGTGGTCAAAGTATTTCATTTTGTGTGTCTTTATTGTTTTAACCAGTTGCATGTCATTGTTTATTCTTTATGGTACAGATTCGTTTGTGACCTTCTTTCCATGAGATTCTCATCCTCCTTTTGGATGGCAACATCAATTACCAATAGTAAATAGTAATGACGATAACCAGCTATGGACATGTGATAGGCTGATGTGGGTCAGACGAACCAGAACCAGTTATAATTATGCCTTATTTAAAAGTTTTTAACCTACTCTTAATATAGAGAGGGTGTTTGCCTTTTGAACTGAAAGTGGACGTTGATTCCACAGAAGGGAAGCTTGATAACTGAAAGCTCTACCTCCTAATCTACTTTTAGAGACTCTAAGAAATACAAGTAATTCAGAAGTTTGGGAGCGTAGTGCACTATGGATGTATACAGTATACTGATGATACAATTTACATAAGAGGCATGTCAGTCATTATCAATATCATAAATTTTCCATGGTACATAAAGTAATACATTTTAGTTTTAATATGCTATTGTACTATGATCACACAGATTTCACTTGCATTCATTATGTGATAGAAATATTATTATAACTGAAATCACACTTTGACAATAGTGATTAGAGTATAATATGGGCTTATTTTGTGATAGGCTGATGGACATGTGATAGGCTGATGTGGGTCAGACGAACCAGAACCAGTTCTAATTATGCCTTATTTAAAAGTTTTTAACCTACTCTTAATATAGAGAGGGTGTTTGCCTTTTGAACTGAAAGTGGACGTTGATTCCACAGAAGGGAAGCTTGATAACTGAAAGCTCTACCTCCTAATCTACTTTTAGAGACTCTAAGAAATACAAGTAATTCAGAAGTTTGGGAGCGTAGTGCACTATGGATGTATATACTGATGATACAATTTACATAAGAGGCATGTCAGTCATTATCAACATCATAAATTTTCCATAGTACATAAAGTAATACATTTTAGTTTTAATATGCTATTGTACTATGATCACACAGATTTCACTTGCATTCATTATGTGATAGAAATATTATTATAACTGAAATCACACTTTGACAATAGTGATTAGAGTATAATATGGGCTTATTTTAGCTTTGATGTTATGGGGGTTTCAAACATTGTTTTATATACTTCACCTTCTGTCTGGATTTTCCATTATATTGTTCAATCTACAAACTTTTATTCCAATAATCAGGCTCAAACAGTGGGTTTCATCATTTAAATTGCAAGTTTGCACCTGAGTCCAGCCACATGCACTAATAATTTAATATGAGAATAATTAAATATGAAACTGTCTTTCCAGAATAAGAATATATTACTGTATGTGCTCTGACACATGAGATCATGATACTATATTCTTATGGCAAGCAGTTTTAATTGCTAGACTGGATCTTAAATGCAAATATCTGAAATTTAATTCTTTCTAGTCAAAATGAACATTCCAAATATCTACAATGGCATTCTTTGTCAAGCTTCCTCGTGCGCCATAACGCGACGCACAAGGGAAGGAATGGAAAACCCAATAGCGAGAGTAGAAAGAACCATTTTATTAACTTAAACCACAAAAATAACAAGTCCAGCTTAGACCACACAAATACAGGAAGTTGCAATGATGAGTTAAACCCCCAGACATGCAGGACGCCACCCGGACGCTCAACAGCCTGGTGATGGGAATGCCTAGTGCCACAGAGCTACTGTTGACACAGGAAGAAAGGAGATTATAACTTACAGAACTGAAGCGATCCAGGGCTATCCGTGCAGTCTGGGGGAAGAAGAAGTGAGGCAGAGTCAGCTGCTAACATCGCTGAAAAAGCCATCTGTAAATGTCAGGCTGAATACGCGAAGGTGGTTTAACAACATTCATGGAGGAACACACTGCCACGAATGAGGGTGAATGCTCCGACAATGTCTTTCCACAAACACAATGTATTTATAATCCTGATGCAAATGAGGAAAGAGATTGCCGGTGTGAGGAAGCGTGGGCTGAACATAATTGAACCAGGTGTGTAGGAGTGTGTGTATGAGCGTGTGAATGGGAATGAATAGAGTGTGTGTGTGTGTGTGTGTGTGTATGGGAACACCCATGATGAAGCACAGCTGATGCCACTTGACAGGAGGAGGGGGTGTGCCCGAGTGAAGGACCCAAACAGCTTCCTGACACACCTGACGGAAAATAGGGCAAAAATGAACAATAAGTCAGAACTGGGTTTGGGACAACCAAACCCAGATTCATGACAGCCCCCCCCCCCCCCGGGGTGGATTCCAGAGACCCCAGTACCATCAGCTGAGAACAAAAAGAAAAGAAAAAAACACACCTCAAGGACCCCCCCCCCCCCCACACCAGCAATAAACAACCCAGGGTGGGAGGTGGGGGAAAACTGGTTAGGAGGGAATCAACTGGTGAAAAACACAATAAATAGTAAACAACTAACAAGCAGTGCCCCTCCTAGCAACCCCCCAACCCCCACCTAGGACACTACCCCCCTTCCCCAGAAGTCCAAAGTTCAGGGGGTCGGCCAGAGTCCCAGGCCCCCAGCATGGCGAGGCGTGACTGATTGGGTGGCCTGCCCAAGCACCATGTCCAGCAACCGGCCCGCCGCATGGCATCCGGCGGCCTGCCCGGGCTGATGGACCACCCAACCTGAAGGCCAAGTCTTTCGGGCGGCCGACCAGCGTGGTGAAGCCACCAGAACCGGAGGGGAAAGCGAAGAGGCAGCCTACATGCTCGGGAACCTCGGTGGCCAAACCGCCGTCCAAAGCCTGAAGCAGGGGGACCGTAGCACATGCGACGGTCCCGGTCTAGGACATGGCTGCGCCGACGGTGGGCCCCGGCTGGGGCTCTGCTGCACCCACGGTGGACCCCGGCTGGGCACCGTTGCACCTGCAGTGATCCACATTGGGGACCTCATTGCTCCTGCAGTGGCCTCCGGCTGGAGTTCCACTACACCTGTGGTGGACCCTGGCTGGAGCTCCACTGCGCCCATGGTGGGCTCCGGCTGGAGCACTGTTGCACTTGCGGTGGTCCCTGTCGGGGACCTCATTGCTCCTGCGGTGGCCTCCCCAGCGAGTGAGGTGAGGCTCCTCACAGCCCTTGGCGCTGGACCCCGATCCTCGGAGGTCTCTGGCGGGATCAGCTGCTCTCCAGTGATCCTGTCAGGGGGTTCTGAGCCCAGAGAGGGAGAAAGAGAGACCAGGTCAGGGTCACCGGCAGCGGCAGAGCCCGGGGAGGCGGCCCCGAGGGCTAGTGTGAGCTGCCCTGGGTCCTCCTCACCATGAGTTGGGCAGTGTGACATCGACATTAACATGGTTGACATGATGGAGCACACTTGCCTGAATTCGAGCTCCACAGCTGTCCAGGACACTAGGGTGCATAGGTGTCGTCGGTTCGCTCTGTGCTATTTCCCCGTTGACCTCCTCCCAAACCGCTAGTCCCACGTCGTCATCCATGGGCAACCCAGGTAGTGGTGGCTCCTCTCCAGTGACCCTTGGAAGGAGCTCGAAGGGGATAGGAGAGAAAGAACGGCTAGGGTTGCCGACAGTGGCAGAGCCCAGCGAGGGGAGTCCAGATGCGGCTGGGAGCTGCATCCGACTCTCCTCCCCAAGAGCCAGACAAGATCTCTCAATCACTGGCAAATGAACTACAGGAAAGATTACTTGCCTGCGCTCAAGCTCTACCGCCGTCCAGGACTCCGCCGACGATGACATTCCGGTCCCATCAGCTGGAGGTCTGGTCTGGGGGATGATTCCGCTGCGGTGGCCTCCGCCGCAGGCGTGATGGTGGTTGCAGTTGTGGTACTCTCGTGCGCCGTCCTCCACGCCTCCAGCTCCTCCGGCATGGCGGCCGAGGACAACCTCTCCACTGACCCCTGGGCTGGATCCTCCTGAGCCTCCGGCTTCTCTCCCCTCGAGCGACCTGGATTCAGAACCAGTGGGCTCGTAGAGGCACACAGAAAGGAGTTGGTGAGGTCAGGTACAGGAGCATTATATGCCGCTGGGGCGGAGCACTCAGGGGACTGCACACCCTGAGTCTCCTCGCCAGGAGCCAGGCAAAATTGTTCATTAACCGTGAAAGTTAAATGAGAAAAAACTTGCCTGTTCTCCTGGCACTGGACGTCCCCAACGGCCTCCGGAACTTCCTCTCTCCTCTCCTGGCATTCCTCGTCGGGTTGCGGCTCCCCCTCCCTCGGGGAGAGTTCATTTAATCTCCTGGCCATCTCCGGGAGGAGCCACGTCCTCACCTCCAGGATGAGGTCCATCTCAGCCAGAAGAGCCAGCCTATGTTCCACCAATCCCCCCCGGGATGAAGCAGAGCGTGGCTCGGAGCAGGGAGGCAGGGCTGTCGTAGGCGGGGCTGGATGCTTCTTTCAATGGGAGTTCCTCCTCCTCCTCCCCCCGGATGGCTCTGGAAGCAGATAGTCCGGGACGCGAAGCGTCATGCTGGACCACAAGTCAGCCGTGCTGAGAAGCTCCGTCTTCTCCAGGGAGGTTGGTGGAGTGGCCGCGGGAAGCTCGAGCGCTGGGGGATCCTCATCCCGCTCCTCCTCCATCCGGAAGGTTAAGTTGGGCCAGTCTCTGCTCCTCCTTCGCCCGGTGCTCCTCCTTAACCCGGCAGTCTAGCTGGGTGAGCAGGACCAACAACTTCTTCTCCGTCAATGAGCCCGTGGATTGGGTAGGCACGGGGGTGGAACCCTCACAGCCAGGGAAGTGTGTCCTAGAGCCTCTCTCTTGTGGCGCTCCTCCTCACCCCGATGGTTTACCATGGCCAGCAACGCCAGTCTTTCCTCCTCCGTCATCACGTCTAAGTATTGGGCGGGCGCCGGCCTGGGAGATGAAAGAGATCCGAGGGGAGAGGAGGTCTTCCTCTGACGGGAGCGTCTTTTCCGATAGGCGGCTGGCAGAGAGACACCCTCCGGCTCCACATCTGAAAAGGGAAGGATGGCGGAGAGAATGGCGTCCACCCTAGGAATAACCCGTAGGTTAGGATAGCGCCACTCGACGTCCTCTGCGACGAGTCGTGCCCACTCCCTGTCCTCGAGAAACTGAGGCCACTGAAAGGCGAAGATCGCCTCCTCCAGCAGATCCTGCACTCTCTGCTCCTTGTCCGTCCAGATCATAATGCCAAAAACTCGAGGAGGAAGGGGAAAAGAAGGTGAAAGGAAAAGAAAAAACACAAGTCTACTCCGCTGGGTTTTTTCTGTGGTTGGAGCATTCTGTCAAGCTTCCTCGTGCGCCATAACGTGGTGCATGAGGGAAGGAATGGAAAACCCAATAGCGAGGGTAGAAAGTGCCATTTTATTAACTTAAACCATGAAAATAACAAGTCCAGCTTACACCACACAAATACAGGAAGCTGCAATGATGAGTTAAACCCCCAGACATGCAGGACGCCACCTGGACGCTCAACAGCCCAGCGATGGGAATGCCTAGTGCCACAGAGTTACTGTTGACACAGGAAGAAAGGCAAATATAACTTACAGAACTGAAGCGATCCGGGGCTATCCGTGCAGTCTGGGGGAAGAAGAAGTGAGGCAGAGTCAGCTGCTAACATCGCTGAAAAAGCCGTCTGTAAATGTCAGGCTGAATACGCGAAGGTGGTTGTACAACATTCATGGAGGAACACACTGCCACGAATGAGGGTGAATGCTCCGACAATCTCTTTCCACAAATGCAACGTATTTATAATCCTGATGCAAACGAGGAAAGAGATTGCCGGTGTGAGGAAGCGTGGGCTGAACATAATTGAACCAGGTGTGTAGGAGTGCGTGTATGAGCGTGTGAATGGGAATGAATGGAGCGTGTGTGTGTATGTGTGTGGGAACACCCATGATGAAGCACAGCTGATGGCACTTGACAGGAGGAGGGAGCGTGCCCA
The DNA here is from genome assembly GCA_020510985.1 of Pholidichthys leucotaenia. Lineage (NCBI taxonomy): Eukaryota > Metazoa > Chordata > Actinopteri > Cichliformes > Pholidichthyidae > Pholidichthys > Pholidichthys leucotaenia. The sequence goes on along the minus strand of CM035837.1, from coordinate 124,748,516 downwards.
AGCTGTCAAGGAGCGAAGGACCCAAACAGCTCCCTGACGCGCCTGATGGAAAATAGGGAAAAATGAACAATAAGTCAGAACTGGGTTTGTGACAACCAAACCCAGATTCATGACATTCTTCCTAGCTAGAATGACCATTTCAGATATCTCAGACGTCATTCTTACTAGGAGAACCGATGTTGCACTAGCAAGAAAGACATTGCATATTGTGACATTGCAAGGGTTCATACAATAAGGAGAGATGACTTTGACGAAACAGGTTTTATTTATACACACACTCACAACTCAGAATGGAGGGGAGGTCATTTACACAGGCCCTCGATTTGCTCATGGTGGCACAGACACATGATTTGGCACATATAGGGAAACAACGCTATCACAACCGGTCTTATCACACAGTTATAATGGCACACACGAATATCGCTTAGAACACACAGATACAGTATTTGAATCCCCTGTGGCGCAAGCATGCCGGGAGACTCCCGCCCCCTTATCACAGCCCCGACGTTACACTAAACCCCCCCCCCCAGACTGGTTTCTGTCCCCAGAATAATAAAGTCCAACTCAAAAGTCCAACACAAATCTGTCCAGGTGTCGGGACAGCTGCCGTTGTCGGCAACCAGCACGCACAGGCCTGTTATTGTCCATTTGTGCCTCGGCCGGGGTATCCGGTCGGGATGAAGCCTCCGGCTCAACCACCCACGGGGCAGATGACTGGTATGGGGTGAGACGGTCATGGTGAAGCACCACGACCTGGTTCCTTTTCTGTAGCCTTGTGCAAAGTCCCTTCTCTGGCAGTGGGAGTTGTATGCCCGCTTCTGCCGACTCCCCGCTGCTGTCAGGGCCTCCTGAGCCAGTACCTGCACCATGTGGAGACGTTCTCTCAAGCAAAACAAATAATCCAACCCTGGTTTGCCCTCCACCTCCAGCTCCGGGGGTGGGGGGGCACTAAATCCACCGGTGTGCGCAGCTCACGTCCAAACATCAGCGCTGCAGGGGTGCACTGGGTGGATTCCTGAGCTGCCATCCGGTATGCCCACAGAACAAAGGGCAGATACGGGTCCCAGTCTCACTCTCGCTGGTCCACTAGGATGGCGAGCTGGGTGGTTAAGGTCTGATTGAAACATTCGACCAAGCCGTCGCTCTGTGGATGCAGTGGGGTAGTCTGGATCTTCCGGATGCCCAGCCGCCTGCAGACCTCCCCGAAGACCTCTGCCTCGAAGTTCCATCCCTGATCGCTGTGCAGCTCCTCCGGTGTGCCGAACCGACAAAACATCTCATCTACCAGCCTTGATGCTGTGGTGGCAGCGCTCTGATCAGGGACCGCATACGCCTCTGGCCATTTGGTGAAGTAATCCATTGCAACCAGCACGTAGCGGTTCCCCCAATCCATGGTCGGGAAAGGGCCCAGAATGTCCACTCCTACCTGCTCTATGGGTGCTCCCACCCAGTATTGCTGCAAGGAGACGTTGGATTGTTGAGTCGGCCCTTTCTGAGCTGTGCAGGTATCGCAGCGGTGGACATGGAGCTCTACATCCTGGCGACATCCAGGCCTGTAGAACTGGGCCCAAAGATGCTGCAGAGTCTTCGACACCCCATAGTGGCCTGCCCCCACCACCCCGTGGACCAACTGGAGCATGTTGGGGCAGAGCCGCCGGGGAACCAGCAGTTGCCAGACGTGACGCTGCCCAGCTGGAGCCTGCTACTGCCGATACACAACACCCTCGTGACAGCCAAACCCAGGAGATGACTGGATCTCTATCCTGCTCGCTCTGCAGATGCTGCACGCCGAGGGCCTCTGTGACATCACCACTGGGGAGAGCTGACTGATTATCCGAGGAGGAGCTGTGTGTCACTGTGTTATTCCTGCTCATAGCAGTCCAGAGAGCAGCTGCCCGTGGGACAGCTTGGTCTTGGTCTCCTCTGCCTGCTGGCAGTGCCGACAGTCGTCTGCAGCATGGAGGCGGCCTGCCCAATGCACAATCTGAAAATCATAATCCTGCAGTGCCTCCAGCGATCTCGTCAACTGTCCATACGGCTTTTTAAAATTCAGTAGCCAGGTCAGGGAAGCATGATCCGTCCTGAGCTGAAACCTCCCCCTGTACACACACGGGCAAAAATGACGAAGCCCCTGGATGACAGCCAACAGCTTTCGGCAAGTAACACAATAATTCCTTTCAGCTCTGCTGAGAGTGCAGCTGAAAAAAGCAACTGCCTGCTCTCTGTGTTTTCCCTCCAGGGATAACACCACCCCGATGCCCTGGCTGCTGGTGTCCATGTCCATGATGAAAAGGTGGTTCGGGATACTGCAGGACTGGGGCTCCGATGAGCACTGAGCGAAGCCGGGAAAAAGCAGCAGCACAGTTCTCAATCCACTCAAACATGCGGTCCTTCTGTGTCAGCTGATGCAGCGGGCTGGCGATGATGGTGAAATCCTTCACAAACCTCCTATAATGGGAGGCCAGTCCGAGAAAACTCCGTAACTCTCCCACGTCCTGCGGCACCAGCCAGTTTTTCACCACTGCCACTTTCTCTGGATCGGTGGCGACTTCCGCTGCGCTGACGACGTGGCCCAGGAAGGTGGTTTCTCGCCGAAATAAGTGGCATTTCCGCGGGTGCAGCCGCAGCCCAGCCTGTCAGAGGGCGTCTAATACTTCCCGGAGGTTGGACAGGGCGCCATCAAAATCAGCTGCATGAACCAGCAGGTTATCCAGGTAAACAATGCAGCGGCTCCAGGGCACGTGAGCCAACACTCGCTCAGTCAGACGGTCAAAGGTGGCCGGGGCACTGCAAAGTCCAAACTGCATCACCTTGAACTGCCACAGTCCCTGCCCGATGGAGAAGGCTGTTTTCTGGCGGGCCTCCAGTGACAGCTCTACCTGCCAATAGACGCTGCAGAGGTCCAGCGAGCTGAACCAGCTGGAGCCAGTGATGTAATCTAGCGCGTCATCGATGCAGGGCAGAGGGTAGGAATCCTTGCGGGTGACGTCATTCAGGCGCGGTAATCCACACAGAGCCAGAACCACCGGTGCCACCCAGGGACTGCTGAAGGGCTCAATAACATCCGCCTCCAGCATTTCCCGTGTTTTTTGTTCTGCTGCTACCCGGCTTGAAAAAGGCAGATGGTGGAGGCGGAGCCGGATCGGCCTGGTCTCACCGGTGTTGATCTGGTGCTGCACCAAGCTGGTTCGGGTGCACTCCTCATCCTTGGCAATGAAGACGTCAATGTAGCAGTCCAACAGCTCCCGCAACTGGCGTCTCTGTCCTGATTCTAGTCCGCTGCAGCTCTGCTGGAACAATTCCCCGACTGCCTGCTGTGTTTCTGTTGACACACTGTCCCTTGCTGTCTCTGTCAGCGATTGCGCTCCCCCTGCTCGTGCTGGTGGTGCTGCTGTGTTCAGTTCTAGTGGCGACTCGCCAGGTTCGGCCCTTTCTGGTGGCCCCTCCATCACGCAGGCCCCCAGGTTCCTCCTCTGGGTCCCGCTGCCGAGTGTGATGGTCTGAGCCCCCAGCAGGAGAGATGATCTTGCGGTGTCAATTGTTGCGCCCCATGCTGTGAGCAGATCGAGTCCAATAATGCAGGGATCTTGACTGTCAGCCAGCCAGAACGGGTGGTTTGTATTCTGGCCGGCCACCTCCAGCGCAAGAACTCTCCGCCCTCCCAGTCTGGCGCGCTCACCGGTGGCTGTGGTAATGCAGCGCCCGGTGGGTTCCCACCCCTGCGGTTCTGCCTCGTCCATACCGGGCAGCATTCTGGGTTGGACCAGGGAGATGGTAGAACCTGTGTAAATCAAGGCCCGGATCAGCGTGCTGTCCAAGCTGCACTGTAGGTACATCCCTAGTGAGTGTCCAATTTGGCCCAAACGTGGTGACAGTTCATTGGAGAAAATGTCTGTGGGAAGCGGCAGGTCCCCATTCATACCACCTCGCTCTAGTTTAAAGTCGGTGAGGGGGCGGTTTGTTGCGGGGTGGGTGCCGGGCAGTACCACGCGATGTGTTCTGGCTCCCTGCAGCTGAAGCACCCTTCCTCGCACCGCCGTTGTTGTCTTCTCACTGGCTGCGCTGCTGTGGTCCGGCGCAGTTCCTCCTCCTCCTCCTCGCTCTCAGCTGTGGCCTGGAAAGCTCTCTGCCTCAGCAATGACACATCAGCTGCATAATCCATCAACAGTCCCTCCTGCTCTGCTTCTGCCACAGCCGTCTCCCAGCTGCTCGTGGCGTGAATCTGGATGTGGTCCTGGAGCCGGGCTGGGCGGAGCCCCCGGATGAAGTGCTGGAGGGCGAGCTTCTCCACCGCCCCCAGCTCGAAATCCGGGTAGCCACACCACATCAGCAGCCGTATGTCCGCTGCGTAGGCTCCCAGGGTCTCTCAGCTGCCTTGCCGGCGGTTGGCCAGCTGTTCCTGGGTGTGCTCAGCGTTGGCTGCTCTCCCAAACTGTCTCCGGAGCGCTCCTTGTAGTGCTGGCCAGCTGCGACGTTTCTAAGGCCGGAGGTGAGACAGTGTGCGGACAGCCTTGCCCTCCAGGGCCGGCGTGACCTGCACGGTGGTCTCTTCGGGTGTCCAGCTGTTCAGCGCAGCAGCCAGCTGGACCTGGGCCAGATAGTTGTCCAGCAGGGTTTCGCTGCCAAAGTGAGGGAGTTTGGCCCATTGGCGGATTGGTGGGATGGTCGCCTCTTGGTTGATCGCTGCCCCTGGTCGCAGTGGAATCGCCGGCCCATCCTGTCCTGAAAAGGGCGGGAAGTGGGGCCGGTTTGCTCTGCTTGGCCCGCTCTGCCTTGAGAAAGGCAGAAGGCAGGGTATGCTGGCCCCGTCGGGTCCGCTGCTTCATTCATCCCGGCAAGCAGTGCCGGGGGGTTGGTGTGTCGGCTCTGTTGTCCATCTTCAGCTGAGTGATGAGTCGCTTGAGCTGCCGAATCTCAGTCCTAATTCTGGCTCCATCTTCTCTGTGATCCCACTTCTGACACCAATGTGACGTTGCAAGGGTTCACACAATAAGTAGAGATGACTTTGACGAAACAGGCTTTATTTATACACACACTCACAACACAAAATGGAGGGGAGACCATTTACACAGGCCCTCATTTCACTCATGGTGGCGCAGACACATGATTTGGCACATATAGGGAAACAACGCTATCACACCCGGTCTTATCGTTTTGGAGCTGGAAATCCCCAGCTGTATCTGGCAACACCGTTTCCCCGTGGTGCAAGATAAAGCAGTGAAGGCGTTGGTGGTAAATGAGAAAATAACTAGAAAATGCCATGAAACTTAAGGAGCCCTCAGTCAGGGAATTTGTAGACAGAGAGAACGTCGTTCCATTGAGGGCTGTATCAGAAACCTTGAGAGAACTGAACATTTATTATCTCCAGGAGCATACAATGAACTAGAATAGGCTTTATTGTCATTGTACAGTTGTACAGTACAACGAAATTGTGGGTGCTCCACCAGGCTACTGCACAACAAAGTAAGGGAGAAGGATTAGATAAAACATGGTTACAGAGCGCACAATTAAACACATGACTGAAATAAAAATAAATGAAAATAAAAATAACATAAGAATAAAAATGGCCCAGGATTGTGGAAATATACACAGGTATGGTAGTGGCTACGCAGGTGGAACTATGTACATAAGAGTGCAGAGTGCAGACATACAATTGAACACACAATTGAGTAAAATGGCTGTTTGGATATTGTCCATGTAAAAGTGATTAAATATTAAAATATTAAAATGGCTTGTCATATTACCACTAGTCCAAATTATATTTGTCCTAGGAGGAAATGCTCCTAGTAAGAATTGCATTCTAACTAGGAGATAATTCTTAGAATTCTTTACCAGTAAGAATGTAATTTTGATTGGGAGGAATGCAATTTTTATTCAGTGGAATGCTATTTTGGATATTTAAAATGCAATTACAGATGGGAGCATGGCTTGATTAAATGTTAAAACAGCTTGCCATATTAGTCTTGTTTCTTTGTAACTGTTGGACTATTTTGATACTGAAGAATGTAAACAATTGTCACTTGACTGATTTTCCTCTTTTCTTTCAGCACCATTTCGCCCTCCTGACAGAGACAACGTAGTCCGCTTTGATGCCTTTGGAGACAGTCTTGGTCGTTATAACATTTTTCACTACCGTAAAGAGGGTGGACGCTACATGTACCGTAAAGTTGGGTACTGGGCTCAAAGCCTGACCTTAAACACTAGTCTGATCCCCTGGCCCAGTGATGTTGTGCCCACCTCCCAGTGTAGTGACCCATGCAGGAAGAATGAGGTCAAGAGCATGCAGCCAGGAGATGTGTGTTGCTGGATCTGTATCCCCTGTCAGCCCTACCAGTACCTGTATGATGAGTTCACATGCGCTGACTGCAGCTTTGGACAGTGGCCCCTGGCCAATCTGACGGGTTGTTATGACCTACCTGAGGAGTACATTCGCTGGGAAGATGCATGGGCCATTGGCCCTGTCACCATTTCCTGCTTAGGGATAATGTGTACGCTCTTTGTCATTGGGCTCTTTCTTAAACACAACGAGACGCCTGTGGTGAAGGCCAGTGGACGTGAGCTCTCCTATATTCTTTTGCTGGGAGTGCTGATGTGTTACAGTATGACATTCATCTACATTGCCAAACCTTCCACAGCTGTATGTACACTGCGCCGGCTAGGGTTAGGCACCTCCTTTGCTGTGTGCTACTCAGCCCTTTTAACCAAGACCAATCGCATTGCTCGGATCTTCAGTGGAGTGAAAGATGGGGCCCAGAGGCCTCGATTTATCAGCCCAGCTTCTCAGGTTGCCATATGTGGTGCTCTGATCTCATGCCAGTTGGTAGTGGTGGTGGTCTGGCTGTTGGTGGAGGCCCCAGGGGTGAGAAAAGAAGTGAGCCCAGAGAGAAGAGATGTGGTCACCCTCAAGTGTAACAGCAAGGATTCCAGTATGCTCATGTCTCTCACTTACAACTGTATCCTCATTATCCTCTGCACGGTCTACGCCTTCAAGACCCGCAAATGTCCAGAAAACTTCAATGAGGCAAAGTTCATTGGGTTTACTATGTACACCACCTGCATCATCTGGCTGGCATTTCAACCCATATTCTACGTTACTGCCAGTGACTACAGGGTGAGTTACGTGGGAGGATATCTTCAGTATACATGTAGTAATTTTAATGAAAGTAAGACATCAAGTTTCTTCTCTCAATAAATTACTACTTTATTCTTTCTTGAACTGCACACATTCTGTGATAATACATAATAAATTATTACTTCAGATGGCTTTAGGTTCATGGGATCTGAGCAGATATCTTTGCAGTTAATGACCTCTTTGGGCTTCAATTTGGATTTTCTATGCATGAAATCACAAACTAATGTCAGCTAGTATTGATTCAACCATGGCAGTACTGCCTGTGGCTCACAAGGAAAAGTGTTTTTTTACAAGAATGCTTTAATACTCCATAATCAGTTGAATACTTTTAGCACCTTATTAAACTTTTATTAGAAAAGAGCTGAAGAAAGAATAACAGTATATCAAGACATGGAAACCAGTAACAGGTCACCATAAATATTGTGACAAAAACCATAAATCAGAATGGCCTAAGTGCATTGTTAAGAAGTGTCCACCAGTGACCGACTGACCATCCATCCATCCATCCATCCATTCGTCTGTCCGTCCATCCATCCAGGTCACAGAGGCTGCAGTCTTAGAGAAACCCAGAGTGCCACTCAGTTCACAAGCACCACGATCCCCATGGCCCCTCTTACAGGTGGTGAGTCATATGGAGAATGGACCCATGTGGCTCACTCGGGCTGAATCCAGCCAGGTCATATGGACAGAAACCCAGTCCCCAGGCGCTTGGTCTCAAGCCCCGATAACCCCAAAAAGGGTGGGATACACTGTATCCTTGTTTTAACTTCTTCATGGGGCTCTACTGGACCACTCTTGACCTGGCCCTTCACCCCGGACCAGTTTGCCTTGGGAGACCCTACCAGGGGCAAGCTGTCCCTGACAACATAACTCCTGGGATCATTAGGGACTTAAAAGAAAAATCTCTCTTAAAGATGTGTATTTGCTTACATTGTTATTTTTTCCATACAGTACTAATAGAATGAAACTGAGAGATAGAGAGATGGAGCAGACTGGACATAAACTAAACTGAACAGAGAAAAGGTAGCCTCAGTTGTGTGTATTCATCCCTCTGGGATTGAACAGTGTGCAGTGAGACAGAGACAAAAGGGAGAAATAGACAGAGGAACCTCCTGATGCAGCTGCCTCTGCAGAAATATGAAGAAGACAGGGTAGACCATGAGGACTGAAAAGGGACTGAACGTCCCTGTGTGTCCCTGTGCGTAGCTGTGTGGAATGGAGTGTGAAAGACTGGGCTGCTAAGTCCCAGCTGTGCTCGCTGTCTTGGGACTCTAGTGATGCTCAGAGGAACCCTTCCTCCAGGCCCTCCAGGCAACACAATTCGCAGCCTGAACAGGCTCATCAGAAAGACGTAAAACTCCCCTTTGACTGATGAATAATTTCTGAGGCAACTGACTTGCCACTGTCTCCACTTTTTGGCAGGAGGGCAGAGACATATTACCACGCTCCTCCTACTTTTACATCACAAATCAAAACTGTTGTCAGAGTCTGATGTAGAACTCTTGTTGGATAATAACTGCATATTTGTTTATGGACAAGCCTATAATGTTAGTCCAAGTTAAATACAATCCACTCAACTATGAATAACACTTGATCATTTTATGAAATATTGAAGATGTTCTCTGCACCCTGGGCTCTACTCTGCCACTACTGGCCATCTTATTTTAGCAGCCAGCATGTCTAAATATAACAGCTTAGCTACCGTAGTCTGAACACTGTAGTCAAGAGACCTTTTCTAAATTATGTGTAATTTCAGTCACTGAGATGGTGACATCTTACAAGTACCTGGGTGTTCACCTGAACAATAAACTGGACTGGTCACACAACACCAGCACACGCTACAAGAAGGGGCAGTGCAGGCTGTACCTCCTGAGGAGACTCAGGTCTTTTAGAGTGCGAGGGGCACTGCTGAAGATCTTGTATGATTCGGTGGTGGCATCAGTCATCATGTTTGGAGTGGTCTGCTGGGGCAGCAGCATCATGGCAGCCGACAAGAAGAGACTGAACAGGCTGATCAAAAAAGCCAGCTCTGTTCTGGGGTGATGCCTCAACCCAGTGGAGGAGATAGGAGAGAGGAGGATGGTGGCTAAGCTGTCATCTGTGCTGGAATCCGAGTCCCACCCCATGCGGGACATGCTGAATGCACTGAGGAGCTCATTTAGCAGTAGGCTGTGTCATCCTAAGTGCTTGAGGGAGAGGTTCTGCGGGTCCTTTCTACCTATGGCTGTCTGACTGTATAATCTAACAGGTACTGCTCATAGAGGCTGTATTAAACGTCACAATGTTGCAAACTAGAGATCGTCCCCTCCAATACACAACTAAGACAATTACAATTATTATCGAGGGTGGCAACAACACTTCATTCAAATGTGAAATATACTGTCTGGGTCTATATTTATATTTTGCTGGGTAATTTAACTAACTGTAATGCTACTGATCCAGGCGACGTCCGAGCCAGTATGAGTTGCTTTCTGACTGATGCGACTAGCAAAAGTCCACCACAGACCTTGCAACAGATGTGCTTATCTGCCAGGATGTCCAGTCTCACCCCATGTAAATGGGGGTGGTCCACCACAGACCTTCTTCTTGTTCTTTTAGATTTGATTGGCGGTTGGCAACCAGCTTACAGGTGCATTACCGCCACGTACTTCACTCTATATCATCACTCTATCTGGTCAGGAGCTATAGTCCTTCTATCATCACTGCTAAGTGTCCATCGTGACATGCACTACACAAAGAGCAGAGATAAACAGACCTGGTCAGTCACTGCAACAGATACTGGAATCAGTTTGTCTTGGCCTGTCCTTGCCACTGATAATACCTCTATCTGCCAAGAATGTGCTGCTAGTCCAGCAAAAGCTAGCGGTATTCAAATACTTTGCAAGCAGTTTCATGAAATGGTCAGTCAGAAAGCAACTCATACCAGCTCGGACATCGCCCGGGTCAACAAGGCCAGGAGTTCCTGGCAGCGGAGGGCGAAGGACAGAGCTGTGTGGAGGAATCTGATCAGGCCTAAATGAAATAGTCATTGTCGCCCCCAACAGACTGCTATTCAATTCAATTCAATTCAATTCAATTCAACTTTATTTATAAAGTGTCATTTCACAACAACAGTCATCTCATAGCACTATCAACTGTAGGGGGAACCCCCACAGTTGCAGAAAGACCCCAGCAATCAGGCGATCCCCTGTGAGCAAGTACTTGGCGACGGTGGAGAGGAAAAACTCCCTTTTAACAGGAAGAAACCTCCAGCAGAACCAGGCTCAGGGAGGGGCAGTCATCTGCTGCGATTGGCTGGGGGGTGAGGGGATAGAGAAGAAGAAGAAAAGAACAGACATGTAGAGAGCAAACAGCACGATGGGGACTCAATCTATGGGAGAGAACAAACAAATGTTAATGACCAGCAAAAAAAAAAAAATTTCATTGAGAGTGAGGAAAGGAGTGAGGCCCAGTGCATTACTGGAGGTCCCCCGGCTGACTAAACCTATTAGCAGCATAACTAAGGGAGGGTTCAGAAACACATGATCCCTCCCTAATTGTAGGCTATATCAAAAAGGTAGGTTTTAGCCCTATTCTTAAAAACAGAGATCGAGTCTGAGTCCAGAATCCAGATTGGCAGCTGGTTCCACAGGAGAGGAGCTTGATAACTGAAGGCTCTTCCTCCCATTGTACTTTTGGAGATTCTAGGTATTACAAGTAATCCTGCATTTTGGGAGCGTAGTGCTCTGTTAGGATAATACGGTAGTATCAGATCTTTTAAATAAAAAGGAGCCTGATTGTTTAGAGCTTTGTAAGTAAGAAGAAGGATTTTAAACTTAATTCTAAACTCTATGGGAAGCCAATGAAGGGAGGCCAGAACCGGAGAGATATGATCTCTCTTTCTAGTACCTGTTAAAACTCTTGTTGCAGCATTTTGGATCAGCTGAAGACTTTTTAAAGATGTTTTAGGACGGCCTGATAATAAAGAATTACAATAATCTAATCTCGAGCTAACAAAAGCATGGATCAGTTTCTCAGCATCACTCTGAGACAAGATGCTCCTAATCTTGGCAATATTACGCAAAAGATAGAAGGCAGTCTTAGAAACAAATATTTAATATGTGAATTGAAGGACAGATCTTGATCAAAAATAATTCCAAGGTTCCTCACAGAGCTATTAAGAGAAAGAGTAACCGCATCCAAACTGAAAGTTTGATTTGGAAAGGAATTTCTAAGGTTTTTTGGACCAACAAAAATGACTTCAGTCTTATCTGAATTTAATAGCAGAAAATTACAAGTCATCCAAGCTTTGATTTCCTTAAGATGGGCTTCTAACTTGGCTAATTGATTACTATCATCTGGCTTCATTGACAGGTATAATTGTGTGTCATCTGCATAACAATGAAAATGTATACAGTGCTTTCTAATAATGTTGCCTAACGGAAGCATATATAAACTAAAAAGAGTAGGGCCTAGCACAGATCCCTGTGGAACTCCATGACTAAGCTTTGAGTTGAAAGAAAACTCATTATTTACATGAACAAACTGGAACCTATCAGATAAATAAGATCTAAACCACTGCAACGAAGTTCCATTAAGTCCAACATAGTGTTCTAATCTATCAAGTAGAATATTATGATCGATAGTATCAAAAGCTGCACTAAGGTCTAAAAGGACAAGTACAGAAACTAGTCCATTATCAGATGCGATGAGGAGGTCGTTAGTGACCTTCGCTAAGGCTGTTTTAGTACTATGATGGATTCTAAACCCAGATTGAAACTCTTCAAGTAAACCATTTCCCTGCAGGTGGTCAAATAATTGCGTAGCAACAACTCTTTCTAAGATTTTTGAAATGAAAGGGAGATTAGAGATTGGTCTATAGTTAGCTAAAGCTCCTGGATCTAGCGTTGGCTTTTTGAGTAAGGGTTTAATTACAGCCGTTTTAAAAGCCTGCGGTACATGACCTAAAGTTAATGAAGAATGATGATGATGATGATGAATGCTGTTGATACCATCTAGCTGCAATGCTCCTGCACTGTGTATGTAACTATGTACATATGTATATTTATTTACTGCTTTGGCTAACCAGTTCTTATCTTATTATCATTTACTATTGCTCTGAGTGCTGCTATCCCTTTGCTACTGCAATCCTGGAATTTCCCCATTGGGGGACTAACAAAAGCTTATCTTATCTTATCTTACCTTATCTTACTGAAGTTGACTAGCCTGACATTTAATTTGTCAGCACCATCTCATTTTTCCAAAAGAATAATGGAGAGACAATAAAAAGGGTCTTACTGAATATTGTGCAAGCTAAAATCTCTTAGTTAAAAGGCTATATTACTACAATTTCCCACTCCAACATCTTTTTCTTGAAATCTAGAGTAGCCTTGCATGATTTATAGCTCAAAATAAACCTTATTTATGTTAGTGAAAGTGCAGACCCTGCATTCATTCTCCTCCGACTGTTACCGCTTACAATGTTGAACACAAATGGGTGGGGGTATTGTTATGACAACCTTAGGTGCATTATTTGAGGTGTTCTAGTCACATTAACATAAATAAGAACCAACAGAACATTTCAGGAATTGATGATCTGAACTTTGAACATTTTGCATACACATTTGTTGTCCCTTATCATCTGAAACTTTCATGGGCATCCCCCATAGGAACAGAAATATAAGGGATAAAACAAACAACTAAACAAAAAAGAAATCCTGATTAAATTAGACTCTGGTCTCCCTCAGTAAAATATCTGGCTTTAGTAAATTCAGCATCTAAACCAGCTGAGCAAGAATGACTTGAAGTTAGTTTATTCAATAAAGATTTTCAATAAATGTGTACCACAAAGTCCAATAAAAATAGGCAATCTAATCTCCACTGTGAGATTCTCCAGAGGAATTAAGCTACAGTACGTGAACACGGCATTTTTATATCTGAAGCAGCAGTCTGTTGTCTTTGTAAAATAAAACAATGCCTTCAAAGGTCAACACATAAAAAAACACCAGCACTGCAGCCAGGCTCTACATCCTGCTTGCCACACTCTTCACAGAACACATCTTTGAAAATATGACCAGGCATGTTCCTTGTCCTCTGGTCTTTCAAAGCAATATCTAATGAATTATGGAACTCACTTAACAGGTCATATTTGTGCAGCATTGTCCAGGGTTTTATTCAAACCTAATTCTATATTGAAAATTTGTCCACTTTTTTTTTGGTCAAGAGCATAATCTGTAAACTATCTATGAATGATTTTACTCTCTTTTTAGATATGCACAGTTCCGATACATGACAAATAAAAATGGCAATGTTCTGCTGAAAGATGAACCGTTGCCCCAGTCTGAGGTCAAGAGCGCTCTGGTGCAGGTTTTCATCCAGGATGTCTCTGTACGTTGCTGCATTCATCTTTCCCTCTATCCTGACTAGTCTCCCAGTTCCTGCCACTGAAAAACATCCCCGCAGCATGATGCTGCCACCACCACCATGCTTCACTGTAGGGATGGTATTGGCCTGGTGATGAGCGGTGCCTGGTTTCCTCAAAATATGACGGCTGGTATTTACGCCAGAGAGTTCAATCTTTGTCTCATCAGACCAGAGCATTTTGTTTCTCATGGTCTGAGAGTCCTTCAGGTGCCTTTTGGCAAACTCCAGGTGGGCTGCCATGTGCCTTTTACTAAGGAGTGGCTTTCGTCTGGCCACTCTACCATACAGGCCTGATTGGTGGATTGCTGCAGAGATGGTTGTCCTTCTGGAAGGTTCTCCTCTCTCCACAGAAGAACGTTGGAGCTCTGACAGAGTGAGCATCAGGTTTGTGGTCACCTCCCTGAATAAGGCCCTTCTTCCCCGATCACTCAGTTTAGACGGACGGCCAGTTCTAGGAAGAGTCCTGGTGGTTCTGAACTTTTTCCATTTCTGGATGATGGACGCCACTGTGCTCATTGGGACCTTCAAAGCAGCAGAAATTTTTCTGTACCCTTCCCCAGATTTGTTCTTCGAGACAATCCTGTCTCGGAGGTCTACAGACAATTCCTTTGACTTCATGCTTGGTTTGTGCTCTGACAGGCACTGTCAACTGTGGGACCTTATATAGACAGGTGTGTACCCTTCCAAATCATGTCCAATCAACTGAATTTACCACAGGTGGACTCCAATTAAGCTGTAGAAACATCTCAAGGATGATCAGAGGAAATAGGATGCACCTGAGCTCAATTTTGAGCTTCATGGCAAAGGCTGTGAATACTTATGTACATGTGATTTCTTAGTTTTTTATTTTTAATAAATTTGCAGAAATCTAAAAAAAAAAAAACAAATAAAAAACCTTTTTTTCATATTGTCATTATGGGGTGTTGTGTGTACCTAGAATCTCCAAAAGTACAATGGGAGGCAGAGCCTTCAGTTATCAAGCTCCTCTCCTGTGGAATCAGCTGCCAATCTGGATTCGGGAGTCAGACTCGATCTCTGTTTTTAAGAATAGGGCTAAAACCTACCTTTTTGATATAGCCTACAATTAGGGAGGGATCATGTGTTTCTGAACCCTCCCTTAGTTATGCTGCTAATAGGTTTAGTCAGCCGGGGGACCTCCAGTAATGCACTGGGCCTCACTCCTTTCCTCACTCTCTATGAAATATTTTTTTTTTGCTGGTCATTAACATCTGTTTGTTCTCTCCCATAGATTGAGTCCCCATCGTGCTGTTTGCTCTCTACATGTCTGTTCTTTTCTTCTTCTCTATCCCCTCACTCCCCAGCCAGTCGCAGCAGATGACTGCCCCTCCCTGAGCCTGGTTCTGCTGGAGGTTTCTTCCTGTTAAAAGGGAGTTTTTCGTCTCCACCGTCGCCAAGTGCTTGCTCACAGGGGATCGCCTGATTGCTGGGGTCTTTCTGCAACTGTGGGGGTTCCCCCCTACAGTTGATAGTGCTATGAGATGACTGTTGTTGTGAAATGGCGCTATATAAATAAAGTTGAATTGAATTGAATTGAATTGAATTGAATTGAATTGAATCCATTTTGGTATAAGGCTGTAACATAACAAAATGTGGAAAATTTTATTGCACACAGAAAACAACTGAGATCACAGAGGTCTCTCATTTACAAGCAGATTAAGTTGCAGTCATGAAAAAATGCATTATTTTATTGTTTTTTTAATAGCTTGTGTTGGAGTGAAAATAGATTAATTACATGATTAGTAATTATATACAATAATTATATACACCCTCTCATGGATCGCCACCTTATCGTGGGTGGTGGTGGTGGTGAGGGGGTGTGAGCCCTCGTGATTCCAAGAGCTATGTTGTTGGGGGCAATTTGCCTCTGGTAGGGTCTCCCAAAACAAACAGGTCCTGGGTGAAGGGCCAGACAAAGAACAATCCAAAAGGCTCATGATAATAATAATAATAATAATGCATCGGTTTTATATAGCGCTTTATCATATATACTCAAAGATGCTTTGCAAATAGGTACATTATTCATTCACTCCAGACAGACAGTGGTAGTGGCAAGCTACTTCTGCAGCCACAGCTGCCCTGGGGCAGGCTGACGGAAACGTGGCAGCCAATCTGCGCCAACGGCCTTTCCGGCCACCACTGAACATTTTTATACATTTATACACATTCATACCCAGTGTTATGGGCACTGGAGGCAATGCGGGTGAAGTGTCTTGCCCAGGGACACAACGGCAGGATATCAGGGGAGAGTGGGATTCGAACCGCCAACCATCGGGTTATTAGACGACCTGCTCTACCTCCTGAGCCACTGTTCAAACAAGGATTCATTGTACCCCGCCCAGTATGTGGCTACCGGAGTCCCGCCCTGGAGCCAGGCCTTCGGAGGAGCTCAATGGCAAGTGCCTGGTGGCAGGGTTTCTGCCCATGGGACCCAGCTGGGCTCAGCCCGAATGAGCCACATGGGTCCGCCCTCCAGTGGATTCACCACCTGCAGGAGGAACCATGGGGGTCCAATGCAATGTCGATCGGGTGGCAGTCGAAGGCAGAGACCTTGGCGGCCCGATCCCTGGCTTACTAAAATGGCTTTTGGAATGTGGAATGTCACCTGTCTGGTGGGGAAAGAGCTTGAGCTTGTTCATGAGGTTAAGCGATACTGATTAGATATAGTCGGGCTCACCTCGACACATAGCTCAGGTTCTGGAACCAGTCTCCTGGAGAGGGGTTGGACCTTGGCCTTTTCTGGAGTTGCCCCGTGTGAGAAGCGGCGAGCAGGGGTGGGTATCCTTGTATCCTCCGTCTGGCCTCCTCGATGTTGGAGTTCTCCCCAGTGGACGAAAAGGTAGTTTCCCTGCACCTTCATGTTGGGAAATCAAATCAAATCAAATCAAATCACCCTTATTGTCATTCATCTGTACAACCAATCATGTACAGCAGAACGAGATTGTGCTTTACCTATCTATAGTGTAAATCACACACACCCCAAGTGCAGAATCAGAGGGCCGCTGCCATGCAAGGCGCCGCCACAGAGTTCCCTCCTCCATTCCATTTATTGCTGAGCACCAAGCTGGACGGCAGGAAGTTCCACTTTTATATGGTCTTTGGCATGACCCGGCCGGGATTTGAACCCCTGCCTCCCGGGTGTGGGGCGGATGCTCTACCAACTGAGCCACCACTCCGGTAAATGGGTTCTGACCGTCATTTGTGCCTATGCACCAAATGATGTTTCAGAGTACCCACCCTTTTTGGATTCTCTGACTGGGGTGCTGGAAAGTGCTCCTCTTGAAGACTCTATTGTTCTACTTGGGGACTTCAACACGCACATGGGCAATGACAGTGAAAACTGGGGGTGTGTGATTGGGAGGAACAATCTGTCCAATCTGAACCCAAGTGGTGTTCAGTTATTGAACTTCTGTGCTAACCACAGTTGGTCCATAATGAACACCATGTTCAAGAATAAGGATGTCCATATGTGCACTTGGTACCAGGACACCCTAGATTGCAGGTCGATGATCGATTTTGTTATTGTGTCATCAGACCTGCGACTGTATGTTTGGACACTCAGGTAAAGAGAGGAGCAGAGCTGTCAACTGATCACCATCTGGTGGTGAGTGCGATCCGATGAGAGGGAAGGATGCCATTCAGACCTGGCAGACCCACACAGATAGTGAGGGTGTGCTTGGAACATCTGGCTGAGGCCCCCGTCCGAGAGACCTTCAAGACTCACCTCCGGAGGAGCTTCAACCACATTCCAAGGGAGACTGGAGACATGGAATCTAAATGAGCCATGTTCTCCACCTCCATTGCTGAAGCAGCTGCTCAGAGGTGTGGTCGTAAGGTTGTCCGTGCCTCTCATGGTGGTAATCCCCAAACCAAATGGTGGACACAAGAGGTGAGAGGGGCCATCAAGCTGAAGGAGTCCTGCTGAGCTTGGTTGGCTTGTGGGATTCCTGAAGCAGCTGAGTTGTACTGGCAGGCCACGCAGCATGCAGCTTGAATGGTTGCTGAGGCTAAAAGTCAGGTGTGGGAAGAGTTTGGTGAGGCCATGGAACAAGACTTTCGGTCGGCCTCGAAGAGATTCTGGCAAACCATCCAGTGACTCAGATGGGGGAAGTAGCTCCCTGTCCACGCTGTGCATGGTGCAGATGGGGTGCTGCTGACTTTGACTGCAGACATTGTTGGGCGGTGGAAGAAATACTTCGAGAATCTCCTCAATCCCACGGGCATATCTTCCATTGTGGAAGCAAAGTCTGAGAATGAGGGGGATGACTCACCCATCACAGGAGCTGAGGTTGCTAAAGTTGTTAAAAAACCCTTCAGTGGCAGGGCTCCAGAAGTGGATGAGATTCGTCCTGAGTACCTCAAGGCCCTGGATGTTGTAGGGCTGTCATGGTTGACACGCCTCTGCAACATCACATGGATGTCGGGAACAGTACTTTTGGCATGGCAAACTGGAGTGGTGGTTCCTCTCTTCAAGAAGGAAGACCAAAGGGTGTGTCCCAACTTTAGAGGGATCACACTCCTCAGCCTCCTCGGGAAGGTCTATGTCAGGGTACTGGAGAGGAGAGTCCGGCAGTTAAAGATAAGGACCTGTACTTATATAGTGCTTTTTCTAGTCTCAAAGACCACTAAAAGTATTTTACTAGTACTAACCCTCTATTCTAAGGGCCTATAGGAGACAGATACATAGGGACAATTTAGAATGACCAATTAACCTAACATGCATGTCTCTGGATTGTGAGAGGAAACCGGAGCACCCGGAATAAACCCACACAGCAGAAGGAGAACATACAAACTCCACACAGAAAGGTTCCTACTCCTGCCAACCCGGGGATTCGAACCTGCAGCCTTCTAGCTGTTAGGCAACAGTGCTAACCACTGTACCACCGTGCTGCCCATTGGTCAAACCTTGGATTCGGGAGGAACAATGTAGTTTTCGTCCTGGTTGTGGCACATAGAACCAACTCTTTACCCTCTCGAGAATCCTCCAGGGTTCGTGGGAGTTTGTGCCACCAGTCTACATGTGTTTTGTGGACTTGGAGAAGGCATTCAACTGTGTCCCTTGTGGTTTCTTGTGGGGGGTGCTTTGGGAGTATGGGGTATCTAGCTCATTGCCACGAGCTATCCGGTCTCTATACAACCATTGGGAGAGTTTGGTTCATATTGCCAACAATCAGTCAAACTAATTTCCAGCGAGAGTTGGACTCCACCAGGGCTGCCCTTTGTCACTGATTCTGTTCATAATATTTAGGATATCTAGGTGCAGCCAAGGAATGGAGGGTGTCGTGTTTGGTGGCCACAGGATCTCATCTCTGCTGTTTGCAGATTATGTTGTCCTGTTGGCTTCATCGAGCAATGACCTATAGGTTTTGCTGGGACATTTTGGTACTGAGTATGAGGCGGTCGGGATGAGAATCAGTACCTCCAAATCCGAGTCCATGGTCCTCAGCCAGAAAAGGGTGAATCGTCCTCTCTGGGTTGGGGACAAGATCCTGCCCCAAGTGAAGGAGTTTGAGTATCTCTGGGTCTCATTCACGAGTGAGGGAAAAATGGAATGGGAGATTGATTGATGGATTGGCGCAGCATCTGCAGTGATACGGGCATTGTACTGGTCTGTTGAGGTGAAGAGGGAGCTGAGCTTTAAGGCAAAGCTGTTAATTTACAGTGCAATCTACGCTCCTACCCCCATCTATAGTCACAAACTTTGGGTAATGACCGAAAAAATGAGATTGCGGATACAAGCGGATGAAATGTACTTTCTCCATAGGATTGCTGGACTCACCCTTAAAGACAGGGTGAGGCGTTCAGTCATCTGGGAGAGGCTAAGAGTAGGGTCGCTGCTCCTCCACATCGAAAGGAGCCAGTTGAGGTAATTTGGGCATCTGATCAGGATGCCTCTTGGATGCCTCCCACTTGAGGTGTTCCAGGCATGTCTCACCAGGAGTAGATCCCAGGGCAGACCCAGAGCACGCTGCAGAGACTTTGTCTCCCAGCTGGCCTGGGAATGCCTTGGTGCCCTCTCTGAAGAGCTGGAGCAGGTGGCCAGGGAGAGGGAAGTCTGGGCTTCTCTGCTTGAGCTGCTGCCTCCGTGACCTGGGCCTCTGGAAAAGCGGTAGAAGATGGATGGATGGGTAATTATACACAATAAATAATACAAGATAAGATAAGCCTTTATGAGTATAAAATAAAAAATATATACCTTCCACAAAAACAAAAATAACAGCATTCTGAGGAGAGTGCAGTAATCCCCACCTCTGTTTTCTTTAAAGATCTGAATATCTTACTAAAGGAGAGCAATTTTCAATCTTCCATGCACATCATCGGTATATATCAAACCCTAGTATCAAGTTTTAAAACATTTGGAACCAGACCGTCAGTGACAGAGTTGCTCATTCTGGTCTGACGAAATAACCCAGAGAGTGTTCAGATCTCCTGATCAATGACCTTGACCTTAAGCACCTTAAGCACCCGTCTAGGATCTGCTTAAGGTCAAGGTTAATGACCTAGGATGATTAACGTTTTTCATGAAATCATAAATGCCCAGATCTTGTGACCTTTGACAATAACCTTGACCTCAACCTTGATGTAGACCTACATTAGGATCACTGTGAGTAAGTTGGGGCAATTGCCTAGGTTGAGGAGCAATTTTCATGAAATCGCCTAAGTGCCCAGGTCTCCTGACTGTTGACCTTGAACACAACCTGGATGCTGACTCACCTGAGGATTACTGTGAGTGACTTTAGTGAGCACTGAGGAAATTTCCTCGGAGGAATAGCAATTTTTCTGAAATCCCATACACAAATTGCCCAGATCTCCTGACCTTTAACCTTGACCTTGAGCACAACATGGATGCAGACTCGCACATGCACATCATCTGTATATATCAAACCCTGTCATGAACCTGGGTTTGGTGGTTCCAAACCCAGTTCTGACTTTTGGTGCGGTTGCCCTATTTTCCTTCAGGCATGTCAGGGAGCTCTTTGAGTCCTTCGCTCCCTGACAGCTTGGGAACACCTCCTCCTCTTGTCAGTGCCATCAGCTGTTTCACATTACGGGTGTTTCCACACACATGCACACACACTGCACTCATTCCCATTCACATGCTCATACACTCACTCATGCACACCGGGGCTTAATTATGTTCAGCCCACACTTCCTCACACCGGCAATCTCTTTCCTCATTTTCATCATGATTACAAATACGCTGCATTTGTGGTAAGAGATTGTCGGAGCATTCACCTTCATACGTGGCAGCTAGTTCCTCCACGTATGGTTTTTCACTACCTACGTGTTTATTCAGCCCGTCAGTTCGGGTTATCCCTTGATGTTAGCGGTTGACCCTGCCTTTCTCCCTCATCCACCAGACTGCACGGACAGCCCCGGATCGCTCCAGCACCGTAAGTTTCATGTTTGCCTTTCTCCCTGTGCCGACAGTAGCTCTGCGGCACTAGGCATTCCCTTCACCGGGCTGTAGAGCATCCGGCAGGTGCCCTGTATGTCTGGTGACCTTAATCTCATCATTTGCAACTCTCTGTATTTTTGTGGTCAACTGGACTTGTTATTTTGTTGTAGTTTATGTTAATAAATGGCACGTTCTACTCCAGCGATTGGGTTTTTCATTCCTTCCCTCGTGCGCTGCATAATGGCGCACGAGGAACAATGACAAACCCTGGTACTAAGTTTTAAAAAATTTGGAACTAGAAAAGCACTCATAGAGCGCATACCTCCGCCAAGGCTCCTTCCGTTTCTCATGGATCACCTCCAAAATGTAATGGGTTTGTGTGTAGGCCTATAGCCACTTGTGGTGAAAATTGCATCAAAGTCTGTCCATCAGTTTTGGAGTATTGTTGCTAACACACTGTGAGAAGATAAGAGCCTTGGCTGAGGTATGCATTCTGAGATCATCAGCAAAATATAATGGGTTTCTCTCTAGCCCAAGAACCACCTCTGGCGAAAATTTCATCCAAATCCATCCAGTAGTTTTTGTGTAATCCTGCTGCACAAATACAAACAAAGCCCTTGGTGGAGGTATGCACTCTCAGATCATCACCAAAATCTAATAATCTGTTCTCCGTGCCATTACACACCTTTCCTGAAAATTTCGCCAAAATCCATTCATAACTTTTTGAGTTATGTTGGTAACAGACAAACAGACAGACAGACAAACCCCGGTAAAAACATTACCTCCTTGGCGGAGGTAATAAAACTGTCAGAGGAGTTGATTTCAAAAGTCAGTTACTGTCTATTAACTGAGGTGAAATAGGACATCAGAAGTCAGGGGCTATAACTCCTACAAAACTCATCCAATCGGAGCCAAATTGCAATGTGCACATCATCAGTCTAAATCAAATCCTGGTACCAAGTTTCAAAACATTTGAAACAAAACCATAGGAGGAGTTGATTTCACTAAACAGCTGGAACAGATGGCCAGCCGGATGGATGGACAGACATAATCCCCCTTTGGGTTTCAACCAAAGGGGATGAAGAATTGAAACTGACAAAAGTTTAATGGGATCCCTTATTGTTTATATCATATTTAACACAAATCATACTTTTCTTTTGAATATTGATTCAGTTGAATATTCTATATAATTAAACCAATTAAAATGGCATGGCCAAAAAAGATGGTACCCTTAATTTAATATTTTGCGTCAATCACTGCCAACGACTTCACAATGAGCTGTCTGCATTTGTCAATAGGTAGATTGGCCCACTCTTCCTGCACAAACTGCTCAAATTGTCTCAGGTTTAAAGGGTAGGGTCTCCACATTGCATTTTGCGGATCTTTCCACAGCTTCAATTAGATTAAGATCTGGGCTCATGGAGGGCCATTTAAGAATAGTCCAATGTGTTTTCTCAGCCATTCTTGAGTGTTGGAGGACCCATGACCTGCGACTAAGGCTGAGCTTTCTGATAATAGGCAGTATATTTATGCCTTGGTCTTGAGATCTCATTATGGCCTGCACAGATTCAAGGTTGCCCATGACAGATTCAGTAAAACAGTGCCAGAACAAAACTGAACCAGTAGCATGTTTTTTCCCTTTTAAACAGAGTGAATGGCTGATGAAAATGCAGACATCTCATTGTGAAATACAGACCAGTGATTGCTGCAAAAGGTGTTTTCACAAAATATTAAATTTAAGGATACCATAGTGCTGTCGCAATAGAGGAATTTCCCCTGCGGTGACAGTGGACGACTCAACACCGTGGTATGCAGTATTATTGCAAACATTTTTAGGACCCTGTGGTCTCGTAATTTAAGCAGGGTTTATAACTTATGTGGCACATGATGGAAACTGTGAGAAACTCACTGCAGTTCCGCTCTCAACTTTATGTGCGTGTGTGACAATCGTGCGGAGCTCCGCTCTTTCTACAGGCATAAACTGCTGATTCTGATTAAAAAAACAAAAACAATCATTATCATGAGGTAGTGGTGGGAACTATGGGGTGTGTGGACTGGAGACTGCAGTGACATTCAGCTTATTTAAGCAGGACAGCCTCCTTACAGGATCATACGTGGCTCTTGTGTCTGTGATTTTTGCCGCTGTGTTTTTTGCCACTGTCTGAAAAATCACATTCAAACAAACATTGGCTCTTGGAGCTCATACACAGGACCATACACAGCCAAGACCATACACACTCCACTCAGAAGGAAATAACATGCTTTGTGCCCTTTCAGTGCTCACTGTTACGGCTGTATTTAGCAAGGAGTCCAAACATTTTCACCACTAACTGCCTGCTGGAGTCTGTCTGGAGAGAGACCCACACAGTGCTGCTTCTGTCAGCACCCACCGGCAGCAGTACCGGGTGCTGTGGAAGCTTCTAGAGTACCAGGTGCAAACATGCTCTTGGCAATAAAAACACACTTCATTTAATAATTTATTTAATAATCAATAGGGGCACCTAAGTGAACAACAAGATATAGCCACACACACAAAAAATTGAACACCGCAATTGTTGCGGTTGCTCGCTGTCCTCCGCAGGAGGCTTGTCTATAGCATGATATTACATTGTGGTTTTCGCGACAGCCCCAGGATACCATATTTTTTGCCCATGCCATTTTAAATTGTTTAATTATATAAAACATTCAACTGACTCACTAATCAAAATCGAAATCTGATCTGTGTTAAACATGATATAAAAAACTAGAAAAGCACTTGGCGAGCGCAGACCTCCGCCAAGTACCTCAGTTCCCCCTAATATTGGGATTTTCCCCAAATATAATAGTCCTACATTTATTTTATCTATATTTTCAGATTCCTTGACCATCAAAACATACCTTTAGCAATTGGATTCACATTGATATCTTTATTAGTTCAGTAGTTATTGACAAAAATCACTTTTTCGGTAATGGCGGTTTTCTTCTGGATATACAGTGGGGCAAAAAAGTATTTAGTCAGCCACCAATTGTGCAAGTTCTCCCACTTAAAAGATGAGAGAGGTCTCCAATTTTCATCATAGGTATACCTCAACTATGAGAGACAAAATGAGAAAAAAAAAATCCAGAAAATCACATTGAAGGATTTTTAAAGAATTTATTTGCAAATTATGGTGGAAAATAAGTATTTGGTCACCTACAAACAAGCAAGATTTCTGGCTCTCACAGACCTGTAACTTCTTCTTTAAGAGGCTCCTCTGTCCTCCACTCGTTACCTGTATTAATGGCACCTGTTTGAACTCGTTATCAGTATAAAAAACACCTGTCCACAACCTCAAACGTTCAGACTCCAAACTCCACTATGGCCAAAACCAAAGAGCTGTCAAAGGACACCAGAAACAAAATTGTAGACCTGCACCAGGCTGGGAAGACTGAATCTGCAATAGGTAAGCAGCTTGGTGTGAAGAAATCAACTGTGGGAGCAATTATTAGAAAATGGAAGACATACAAGACCACTGATAATCTCCCTCGATCGGGGCTCCACGCAAGATCTCACCCTGTGAGGTCAAAATTATCACGAGAACAGTGAGCAAAAATCCCAGAACCACATGGAGGGCCCTAGTGAATGACCTGCAGAGAGCTGGGACCAAAGTAACAAAGGCTACCATCAGTAACACAGTACGCCGCCAGGGACTCAAATCCTGTCCGTGTACATGTCCGGGCCCGTCTGAAGTTTGCTAGAGAGCATTTGGATGATCCAGAAGAGGAGTGGGAGAATGTCGTATGGTCAGATGAAACCAAAATAGAACTTTTTGGTAAAAACTCAACTTGTCGTGTTTGGAGGAGAAAGAACACCATACCTACTGTGAAGCATGCGGGTGGAAACATCATGCTATGGGGCTGTTTTTCTGCAAAGGGAGCAGGACGACTGATCCGTGTAAAGGAAAGAATGAATGGGGCCATGTATCGTGAGATTTTGAGTGAAAACCCCCTTCCATCAGCAAGGGCATTGAAGATGAAACGTGGCTGGGTCTTTCAGCATGACAATGATCCCAAACACACTGCCCGGGCAACGAAGGAGTGGCTTCGTAAGAAGCATTTCAAGGTCCTGGAGTGGCCTAGCCAGTCTCCAGATCTCAAACCCATAGAAAATCTTTGGAGGGAGTTGAAAGTCCGTGTTGCCCAGCGACAGCCCCAAAACATCATTGCTCTAGAGGAGATCTGCATGGAGGAATGGGCCAAAATACCAGCAACAGTGTGTGAAAACCTTGTGAAGACTTACAGAAAACGTTTGACCTCTGTCATTGCCAACAAAGGGTATATAACAAAGTATTGAGATGAACTTTTGTTATTGACCAAATACTTATTTTTCACCATAATTTGCAAATAAATTCTTAAAAATCAGACAATGTGATTTTCTGGATTTTTTTTCTCATTTTGTCTCTCATAGTTGAGGTATACCTATGATGAGAATTGGAGACCTCTCTCATCTTTTAAGTGGGAGAACTTGCACAATTGGTGACTGACTAAATACTTTTTTACCCCACTGTAGCTCCATAGCTTTTGAAGATACAACAAGTCCATTGGCACACTACTGATTCCTCAGTGTGTTGGCTATATTTTGGTGTTTGTTGTATGTTTATATCTTAATTTGTTACCTTACAGTGATGAAAATTCCAAAGATCCCCTATTATTTCCTGTTCTGGATCACAGTATCCAGATTTTTTGCAGGATCGGGATCAGTCTTTGATATTTGGTAGAACCTATTGGGATCTTATCCTGTATTTTTTTGGCAAGTGTCCTGACCATTTATTGTGGAGTAATATACACATATGCTAAAAATGGCCCGCTCGCAATGATAAAGAATCCTTTAAAAAATTCCTGGATCCAGACGGTGATCTGGATCACTCCCAAAATCTAATAATTTCTTCCTTGTCCCATCTGGGACTTGTCCTGAAAATTTCATCAAAATCTGTTCATAACTTTTTGAGTTATGTTGGTAACAGACAGACAGACAGACAAACAAACCCTGGTAAAAACATAACCTCCTTGGCGGAGGTAATAAGGAACCCAGCCACAGGGGCGTGCACAAGCCAGTGTAATCTTAGTGCTGGTCCCAAGCCAGGGTAAATGGGGAGGGTTGTGTTAGGAAGGTCTTCCGGTGTAAACTTTTGCCAAATCAAACATGCGGATCATAACGAATAAAACTTCTATACCTGATCAGTTGAAGACTGGGTTAACAATGACTGCCACGTTGTTAACCAAGAGGGTGCCGGTGGAAAATGGGCTACTGCTGATTGAAAATCAAGGAAGAGGAGAAGGGGAAGGCATGTTTGGAGGCAGAGAGAGAAAAGGAAAAGTATAAGTGTGGAGATGAGAGTAGAGACTTTAAATGTAGGAACTATGACTGGTAGAGGGAGAGAGTTGTCTTATATGATGGAGAGAAGGAAGGTAGACATACTGTGTGTGCAAGAAACCAGATGAAAGGGGAGCAAGGCTAGGAACATTGGAGGTGGATTTAAACCATTCTACCATGGTGTAGATAGGAAAAGAAATGGAGTAGGTACAGTATAACCTTGAAGGGAGAGTATGTGAAGAGTGTTCAGGAGGTAAAGAGGGAGTCAGACAGGATCATGAGTTTGAAGCTAGAAATGGAAGGTGTGATGTTGAATGTTGTTAGTGCATATGCCCCACAAGTTGAATGTCAGATTGAAGAGAAAGAGGAATTCTGGAGTAAGTTGGATAAAGTGGTAGAGACTGTTCCCAAGGAAGAAACAGTGGTGATTGGAGCTGACTTTAATGGACATATAGGTGAAGGTTACAGAGGTTATAAGGAGGTGCTGGGTAGGTATGGTCTTAAGGAGAGAAATGTGGAAGGACAGGGGGCTGTAGATTTTGCTAAAAGGATGGAAATGGCTGTGGTGAACACATATTTCAAGAAGAAATTCCTACAAAAGTGGAGGAAGTTTCACATAGGTGGACTATATCTTATGCAGAAGGAACAATCAGAAGGAGATAGGAGACTGCAAGGTGGTGTCAGGGGAGAATGTAGCTAGGCAGCATCTGCTGGTAGTCTGTAGGATGACTTTGGAAAGAAAGAAGAGGAAGAAAGGAAAAGCAGAGCCAAGGATTAAATGGGGGAAGTTACAGAAGGAGGAAGGTTGTATGACAATAGCGAGACAGTGGTGAGGTGTGCTGTAGGACAGATGGATTCAAGTTGGGAGTGGGATTATATCAGGGATCAGCTCTGAACCCCTTCTTGTTTGCTATGGTGATGGACAGGATGACAGATGAGGACAGGCAGGAGTCACCATGGACTATGATATTTGTAGATGACATTGTAATCTACAGTGAGAGTAGGGAGCAGATGGAGGAGAACTCAGAGAGGTGGAGGTATGCACTGGAGAAAAGAGGAATGAAAGTCAGTAGAAGCAAGACAGAATACATGTGGGTGAATGACAGGGAGGCAGCTGAAACGGTGAAGATGTAAGGAGTAAAAGTAGAGAAGGTAGATGAGTTTAAATACCTGGGGTCAACCATCCAAAGCAATGGAAAATGCACAATAAAGGTGAAAAAGAGAGTGCAGGCAGGGTGGAATGGGTGGAGATGACTGTCTGGGGTGATTTGTGACACAAGGATAACAGAGTGAAAGGGAAGATTTACAAGACGGTAGTGAGACCTGCTATGATGTATGGTTTGGAGACAGTGGCACTGACAAAAAGACAGGAGGCAGAGCTTGAGGTGGCAGAGTTGAAGATACTCAGAATCTCATTGGGAGTGACAGGATTAGAAATGTGTATATTAGAGGGACCGCTCAGGTTGAGTAGCTCAGAAACAAAGTAAGAGAGGTAAGCCTGAGATGGTTTGGACATGTGCAGAGGAGGAATAGTGCATATGTTGGACAAAGGATGTTCAAGATGGAGCTGCTAGGCAGAAGGAAAAGAGGAAGACCACAGAGAAGATTCATGGATGTAGTGAAGGAGGACATGGAGAGGATTTATGTTACATAGGAAGATTAAAGGGATAGGGTGAGATGGAGACAGATGTGGCAACCTCTAAAGGGAGCAAGTGAAAGAAGACTAAGATGATATCAATAATAAGGGATGCCATTAAACTTTTGCTAGTTTCAAGCTATTTCAAAGATAGATGTATTTTTTTAATTATTTTTTTTTTTTTGGTGGAAGGGTACCAACACATTTGCCCATGTCTGTATGCACAATTAAACATTATTCTGTAAAATGAGAACTGGGTAAGCAGACTCTACCTAAACAGATTAATGCTGCTTTCAGTCTCTGTGTTTTCTTTGCTACTGTATGTGCTTATGGTGCACAGCACAACACTTGGTGCTCACATAATTTTAATACCGGCATTAACATTCAGGGTGATGACAGACACCTGCTGTGTCTTGTAAAAAGAAAAGCACCTGCCACATTTCTGGGCTATATCGCCTCATCCAGAAAAACACAAAGGAGCCTGCGACAGGGTTAAAAATAAAGAAGCAGACTGATGACGCATATCAAGATGTGGGCAGGTTGAGGGAAGAAAAGGAAGGTTTAAGCAGCTGATTGACAAGCAAATAAACACATTGCTTAACACCTCTTGTTAGCAGTCCCTGATGATAGCGTCACCTCCTTTCTCTGTTACACCTGGCTTTTACTGTGTGTTATGAAATGTAGTCTTGCAATTCCTTCTCTGAATTCTTGACCTTTTGTTTTTAAAATATAAAATATTATCTTTGGTAATACAATGAATTGGCTTGTATTGTAAATGTAATTAATCCCATTTGGTTTTGAGCCTGGTGTACAATTAAGATTAGCTCTTTTGCTAGGGTATTAGAATAATCTCAACATTAGGCAATCAAAAAATGGAAATTTACTTGATGTCATTGGGTATAGGTAATCTAAAACAATGAAGGTGTAAGAGACTTAAATCCTTAAGCAAAATATGAAATAATGTTTTTGTTATCTCACCTTTGTTCCCCAGGTGCAGACAACCACTATGTGCATCTCTGTCAGTCTCAGTGGATCTGTGGTGCTGGGCTGCCTCTTTGCTCCGAAGATCCACATTATCCTGTTCCAACCACAAAAGAATGTCAGCACGTTCAGGGTGGCCACCACCCGCTTCAGCGTACACACTGGCCAAGGGTCAAGTTTTTCTCAAGGTACGATCTGATGTGAAGAGATAAATAGCAAATGATGCTAAATTACGTACAGAAATTCTTTCTGCTAGTACAAGTAGTAGCAATGAAGTCTGACCTGCCGATTCCCAATACCGATGTAAGTTGTAACATAATATTGACACAATTATATAAACTATATCATTTTGTGAGGCCACATTAAAGAGCCCCTGTTATGCTTTTTGGGGTTTCCCCTTTTTAGTGGATTATGTGGGATCTTTGTGACAATATATGGTCTGCAAACCCAAACAGCATGAAGTCCTCCTGCACAAGTGTTCTCATTTAACACAAAAACTCAGGACTATACATCTGCCTGACATGCCTCATGTGGATTTGCTGTTCTTGTCTGTGAGGTTATCACGTCATCATTTAACAGAGCTAATAAAGACCTGCTCTGTGGCTAGTCTGACACGCACTCTCCTCAGAGAAGACAAACTTTTCCACTGAGCCTTGGAGCTTGTATAGTTACAGTGCAGCTAATGTAACTAGCAGCCTAACCGTGGTTTTTAGAGTTATTCTGTGTAAATTCTAATCATCCCTCTAAACATTCATGGTCCTGGTTCATTCACTAAACCACAGTCGTTAATATATCTCACGTCATTTGAGCCAAGTGTGTTATTCTTTTCCTGGCATGACATACACTACCGTTCAAAAGTTTGGGGTCACCCAGACAATTATTTTGTGTTTTCCATGAAAAGTCACACTTATTTACCACCATGAGTTGTAAAATGAATAGAAAATGTAGTCAAGACATTTACAAGGTTAGAAATAATGATTTGGGCAGCACGGTGGTGCAGTGGTTAGCACTGTTGCCTTACAGCTAGAAGGTTCCTGGTTCAAATCCCCAGGTTGGCAGGGGTTGGAACCTTTCTGTGTGGAGTTTGCATGTTCTCCCTGTGCTGCGTGGGTTTACTCCGGGGGCTCCGGTTTCCTCCCACAATCCAAAGACATGCATGTTAGGTTAATTGGTTGTTCTAAATTGTCCCTAGATATCTGTTTCCTATAGGCCCTTAGAATAGAGGGTTATTACTAGTGAAAGCGCTTTGAGTGGTCTTTGTGACTAGAAAAGCGCTATATAAGTGTAGGTTAGTTAGTTAGTAGTTAGTAATTTGTATTTGAAATAATAATTTTTTCCTTCAAACTTTGCTTTCGTCAAAGAATCCTCCATTTGCAGCAATTACAGCATTGCAGACCTAACATGATTGCACAAGGGTTTTCTAATCATCCATTAGCCTTCTGACGCAATGAGCAAACACATTGTACCATTAGAACACTGGAGTGATAGTTGCTGGAAATGGGCCTCTATACACCTATCTAGATATTGCACCAAAAACCAGACATTTGCAGCTAGAATAGTCATTTACCACATTAGCAATGTATAGAGTGTATTTCTGATTAGTTTTAAGTTATCTTCATTGAAAAAAAGTGTTTTTCTTTCAAAAATAAGGAAATTTCTAAGTGATCCCAAACTTTTGAACGGTAGTGTAGGTACTGGGACTGTTGTCATGACTAGATTAGTGAAGCAAATCAGCACAACCAGGGGTTATGGCTTTTTTGTAAATTCTAGTCATTGCACAACACCAGCTCATTCATTATTTCACAGTCGACTATATATCTCACACCATTCTGGCTTATTTTGTTATAATTTGGCCATAATAGCTGGGTCGATCTGGCTACGAATGTGAGTTCTTCTGCAGCCACAGCTGGGACTTCTGACCAATTTCAAGGTTGATCTGCTGGATACAAATTGAAAGGGTAGTCTGCAAGGCTTCTGCTAGCTTGACTGTGATGTGATATCAATTTTTGTCCATTTCTACATATTCTATCCATAGGCATATATTATTACAGCCAGATCATCTATCAACTCTTGACTACATACAGTGAAAAGTGTTTGCCCCCTTCCTGATTTCTCATTTTTTTGTGGGTTTGTTACACTTAAATGTTTCAGATCATCAAACAAATTTAAATATTAGACAAAGATAACACAAGTAAACACAAAACGCAGTTTTTAAATGAAGGTGTTTATTATTAAGGGTTAAAAAAATCCAAACCTATCACATCTATGGAAAGCTGAGTTCAGTTTCTCTAGCCACAACCAGGCCTGATTGCTGCCACACCTGTTCTCAATCAAGAAATCACTTAAATAGGACCTGCCTGACAAAGTGAAGTAGACCAAAAGATCCTCAAAAGCTAGACATCATGCTACGATCCAAAGAAATTCAGGAACAAATGAGAAACAAAGTAAATGCGGCTATAAAGCCATTTCTAAAGCTTTGGGACTCCAGCGAACCACAATGAGAGCCATTATCCACAAATGGCGAAAACATGGAACAATTGTGAACCTTCCCAGGAGTGGCCAGCCTACCAAAATTACCCCAACAGTGCAGCGACGACTTATCCAAGAGGTCACAAAAGACCCCACAACAACATCCAAAGAACTGCAGGCCTCACTTGCCTCAGTTAAGGTCAGTGCTCATGACTTCACCAAAAGAAAGCGACTGAGCAAAAATGGCCTGCATGGCAAAGTTCCAAGACGAAAACCACTGCCGAACAAAAAGAACATAAAGGTTCGTCTCAGTTTTGCCAAAAAACATCTTGATGATCCCCAAGACTTTGGGGAAAATACTCTGTGGACTGACCAGACAAAAGCTGAACTTTTTGGAAGGTGTGTGTCCCATTACATCCGGCGTAAAAGTAACACAGCATTTCAGAAAAGGAACATCATACCAACAGTAAAATATGGTGGTGGTAGTGTGATGGTCTGGGGCTGTGTTGCTGCTTCAGGCCCTGGAAGACTTGCTGTGGTAAATGGAACCATGAATTCTGCTGTCTACCAAAAAATCCTGAAGAAGAATGTCTGGCCATTTGTTCATGACCTCAAGCTGAAGCACACTTGGGCTCTACAGCAGGACAATGATCCAAAACACACCAGCAAGTTCACTTCTGAATGGCTTAAGAAAAACAAAATGAAGACTTTGGAGTGGCCTAGTCAAAGTCCTGACATGAATATGATTGAGATGCTGTGGTATGACCTTAAAAAGGCAGTTCATGCTCGAAAACCCTCCAGTGTGGCTGAATTATAACAATTCTGCAAAGATGAGTGGGCCAAAATTCCTCCACAGCGCTGTAAAATACTCATTGCCAGTTTTTGCAAATGCTTGATTGCAGTTGTTGCTGCTAAGGGTGGCCCAACCAGTTATTAGGTTTAGGGGGCAATTACTTTTCACACAGGACCATGTCGGTTTGGATTTTTTTTTTCCCCTTAATAATAACACCTTCATTTAAAAACTGCATTTTGTGTTTACTTGTTTTATCTTTGTCTAATATTTAAATTTGTTTGATGATGTGAAACATTTAAGTGTGACAAACACAAAAAATGAGAACTCAGGAAGGGGGCAAACACTTTTTCACACCACTGTAATTTATTCATAGACATTATTTTGGCTTATTATTTTAATAGTTTAATAGACTCTGGACTGGGCACCTCCTTGATTAGCAGTGATTAGCAGTTAGCTATTCACTCATTCAGGATTGTTTCTGTGCTTATTACATCTCATGAATGTTTAAAAATGTATTAACCTCCACTCAAACGATACATCCCTGTCTCAGATGAAACTTTAATGGGGCTTCTAAACTGTAATATTTAGCCAGTATTTTTAGTAGTGTAACATCGGGGCTTTTTCCCAGCATGCCTTGCCAGTAGAGATGTTATTTTTGTGTATGTTTAGTGTTATTATTGTGTTATTATACTGCTGTGTTATTATTGCTGGGCCATTATAACTGCGTTATAATGGCCCAGCAGTGTTATAGGTAGAATTAGAGCAGGAGAGATTATGTGTTGTGTAACCCAGCACATATAAACGGATGTGTTGTGTAACCCTGATATACCCCTCCTGTCTGTGTTCGTTGTTGTGTTTTAATAAAGCCTGTTGCGTCCCAGCCATCTGCTCCTTTTCTTGTGTGAACCCCTAATACTTCACACTGGTGTCAGAAGTGGGATTCATGGAATAGATGGAAGCCAGGATCAGAACAGAGATCCAGCAGCTGGAGCGACTCATTGCTCAGCTGCCGACGGACAACGGAGATGAGACACCGACCCCCGGAGCCGCTCGCCGGGACAAACGAAGCAGCGGACCCGATGGGACCAGCGTACCCCGCCTTCTGCCTTTTTCAAGGCAGGGTGGGCTGAGCAGAGCAAACCAGCTCCGGTCCCCGCCCTTTTCAGGGCAGGACGGGCCGCTGATCGATCGGGAGGCGACCGGCCCATCCATCCGCAAGCGGGCCAAGATTCCCCGCTTCAGCGGCGAGACCCTGCTGGACGACTACCTGGTCCAGGTCGAGCTGGCTGCCTCGCTGAACGGCTGGCCACCAGAAGAAACCACTGTGCAGGTTGCGCTGGCCTTGGAAGGGAGAGCCTTCTGCACGCTGTCTGACCTCCGGTCCAAGGAACGCCGCAGCTGGCCAATGCTACAAGGAGCACTCTGGAGATGGTTTGGGAGAACGGCCGATGCTGAGCACCCCAGGAACAGCTGGCCAACCGCCGTCGAGGCAGCCAGGAGAGACTAGGAGCCTACGCGACGGACATACGGCTGCTAACACAGCGCAGCTACCCGGACATCGAACCTGAGGTAGTGGAGAAGCTCGCCCTCCGGAACTTCTTCCAAGGTCTCCGCCCAGCCCAGCTCCAGAACCAAGTCCGGATTAATGCCGCGAGCAACTGGGAGACTGTGGTGGCAGAAGCAGAGCGGGTGGAGCCGCTGATGAATCGTACAGCCGAGCCAAGACAAAGAGCCTTCCAGGCCATGGCTGAGAGCGAGGGGGAGGAGGAGGAGTTACGGCAGACCACGGCAGCGCGTCCAAAGAGAAGACAGCCGCGGCGACGCGAGGAAGGGTGCTTCCGCTGCGGAGAGCCAGGACACATCGCACGGTACTGCTCCGCACCCACCCCACGACAAACCGGCCCCTCGCCGACGTTAAACTAGAGCGAGGTGGCATGGACGGGGACAGGCCGCCTCCCGCGGATGTTTCCCCTGACGAGCCGGTGCCGCGTGTGGGCTGAATTGGACACTCGCCAGGGATGTATTTACAGTGCAGCCTGGAGAAGACGTCGATCCGGGCTCTGATTGACACTGGCTCTTCCATCTCCTTGGTCCGAACCGGTGTGCTGCCGGGCACAGACGAGACGACACCACGGGGGTGGGAACCCACCGAGCGCCACGTCACGACAGCTACCGGTGAGCGCGCCAGATTGGGGGGGCAGAGAGTTCTCATGGTGGGGGTGGCCAGTCAGAACATAAAACACCCGTTCTGGCTGGCTGACATCCAAGACCTCTGTATTATTGGACTCGACCTGCTCGCAGCGTGGAACACCAAGATCGACACCGCCAGACTGTCCCTCCAGCTGGGAACCCGGGCCATCACGCTCTGCAGCGGAACCCAGAGAACACGGAGGCCTGCGTGATCGAGGGACCACCAGGACAGACTGGATCAGGCGGGCCACCACGAGAACTGGACACAACGGCGCCACCAGCATGAGCAGAGGGAGCACGAGCACACACAGGGACAGCAAGGGGAGGGGTCAACGTGTCGGCAGAGACGCAGCAGGCGGTCGAGGAATTATTTCAGCACAGCTGCAGCGGGCTGGAGCTGGGACAGAGACGCCAGCTGCGGGAGCTGCTGGACTGCTATATGGGCGTCTTCGCTGCGAAGGACGAGGAATGCAACTGGACTGGCCTGGTGCAGCACGAGATCGACACCGGTGAGACCAGGCTGATTCGGCTCCACCCACGCCGGCTGCCCTTTTCAAGGCGGGCAGCAGCAGAACAAAAAGTGCGAGAAATGCTGGAGGCACACATCATTTAGCTCTCCACCAGCCCCTGGGCGGCGCCGGTGGTGCTGGTCAGGAAGAAGGACGGGTCGTGGCGGTTCTGCGTGGATTACTGACGCCTGAATGACGTCACCCGTAAAGACTCCTACCCCCTGCCCTGCATCGATGACACGCTGGACCACATCACCGGCTCCAGCTGGTTCAGCTCGCTGGGTCTACGCAGCGGCTATTGGCAGGTAAAGCTGTCACCTGAGGCCCTCCAAAAAACAGCCTTCTCCATTGGGCAGGGACTGTATCAGTTTAAAGTGATGCTGTTTGGACTTTGCAACGCCCCGACGCCCCGGCCACCTTTGAGCGCTTGATGGAGCGAATGCTGGCTCACGTGCCCCGGAGCCACTGCGTTGTTTACCTGGACGACCTACTGGTGCATGCAGCTGATTTTGACAGCGCCCTGTCCAATCTCCAAGAAGTACTGGATGCCATCCGACAGGCCAGACTGCGGTTGCACCCGAGGAAGTGTCACCTATTTCGGCAGGAGACCACCTTCCTGGGCCACGTCGTCAGCGCGGCGGGAGTTGCCACCGATCCAGAAAAGGTGGCAGCAGTGCGAGACTGGCCAGTGCCGCGGAATGTGGGAGAACTGCGGAGCTTTCTCGGACTAGCCTCCTATTATAGGAGGTTTGTGAAAGACTTCGCCACCATCGCCAGCCCGCTACATCAGCTGACGCAGAAAGAACGCGCATTTCAGTGGGGTGAGAATTGTGCTGCTGTTTTTTCCCAACTTCGCGCAGCGCCCATCAGAGCTCCCATCCTGCAGTACCCCGACCCGAACCGCCCTTTCATCGTGGACACGGACGCCAGCAACCAGGGCATCGGGGTGGTGCTATCCCAGGAGGGAGAGCAGGGAGAGCAGGCAGTTGCTTTTTTCAGCCGCACTCTCAGCAGAGCCAAGACGAACTACTGTGTTACTTGCAGAGAGCTGTTGGCTGTCATCCAGGGGCTGCGCCATTTCTGCCCATATGTGTACGGCGGGAGGTTCCAGCTCAGGACGGATCATTCTTCCCTGACCTGGTTGCTGAACTTTAAGGAACTGGATGGACAGTTGGCGAGATGGCTGGAGGCACTGCAGGATTATGATTTTCAGATTGTGCATCGGGCAGGCCGCCTCCATGCCAGCGCTGACGCGCTGTCTTGGCGCCCCTGTGCGGCAGAGGATTGTCGTCACTGCCAGTGGGCTGAGGATCGAGACCAAGCCGTCCCACAGGCCACTGCTCTCCGGACCGCCGCGAGCAGAAATAATACAGCGATGCACAGCTCCTCCTCGGATGATCAGGCAGCCTCCCCCAGTGATGATGTCAGAATCAGAATCAGAATCAGAATCAGAATCAGCTTTATTGGCCAAGTATGCACAACACATACAAGGAATTTGACTTTGGCTAAAAACTTGCTCTCGTTGTTCAGGTGAAGGATTTAAATAAGGATTCAATGACAACCAGAGTATGTACAGTAAATTACAGTCTGTCCACGTTTCTATAAAAGGATGCAAATATATACAGGAATATATGCAGTTATTTACTCGGACTAACCACACTTTGCAGAAATATATGAAAAAATATACAATCACACAGTATTTCAATGTGGACTCAGATTCAGTGATATAATGTGAATGAAGTAAAAAGCAGTGTGAGAGTTATGTGCAATGTAATAATGGATGAAAAGTCATGAGTACAGCAAACAGGTAGGACTAGGTGAATGTTAGGAGTTCATCAGAGTGATGGCTTGAGGAAAGAAACTGTTCCTGTGACGGGTGGTTTTGACCTTCAGTGATCTGTAACGACGACCAGAAGACAGAAGTTCAAACAGTTTGTGGCCGGGGTGTGATGGGTCAGCACAGATGTTTCCCGCCCGTTTCCTGGTTATGGACCGATATAAGTTCTCAATGGAGGGTAGGTCGGTACCAATGATCCTCTCCGCAGACTTAATGATCCGCTGCAGTCTGGTCTTGTCCTGTTTAGTGGCAGATCCAAACCAGACAGTGATGGAAAAGCAGAGGACAGATTGGATGATGGCGGTGTAGAAGACAACCAGCAGCTCCTGAGGCAAATCAAACTTCTTGAGCTGACGCAGAAAAAACAACCTCTGCTGGGCCTTTTTCCGGACAGTGTCAATATGGGAGGACCACTTCAGGTTCCGGGAGATTGTGGTACCCAGAAACTTGAAGGAGTCCACAGTGGACACTGTGCTGTTGAGGATGGTGAGTGGGGGGAATGAAGGGGGGTGTCGCCTGAAATCCACAGTCATCTCCACCGTTTTGGCTGGGTTAAGTTCAAGATGGTTCTGGCTGCACCAGAGGATCAGCTGCTCCACCTCCCGCCTGTATGCAGACTCATCATCATCCCGGATCAAACCGATGACTGTGGTGTCGTCCGCAAACTTCAGAAGCTTCACCGAAGGGTCCTCTGAGGTGCAGTCGTTGGAGTAGAGGGAGAAGAGCAGTGGGGAAAGGACACATCCTTGGGGGGCGCCAGTACTAATTTTTCGGGAGCTGGATGTAAATCTCCCTAGCTTCACCTGTTGCCACCTGTCAGTCAGAAAGCTGGAGATCCACTGGCAGGTGGAGGGGGGCACCTTGAGCTGGAGGAGTTTCTGATGAAGAATGCCTGGGATGATGGTGTTGAACGCTGAGCTGAAGTCGACAAACAGGATCCTGGCGTACGTCCCTGGGGAGTCGAGGTGTTGCAGGATGTAATGTAGTCCCATATTCACTGCATCATCCACTGACCTGTTTGACCGGTAGGCAAACTGCAGTGGGTCCATCAGGGGGCCTGTGATGACCTTCAGGTGGTTCAGCACCAATCTCTCCAAGGATTTCATGACCACAGAGGTCAGGGCAACAGGTCTGTAGTCGTTTAATCCTGTAATAGAGGGTTTCTTGGGAACTGGAATGATGATGGAGCGTTTGAAGCAGGAAG
Source organism: Pholidichthys leucotaenia (assembly GCA_020510985.1). Lineage (NCBI taxonomy): Eukaryota > Metazoa > Chordata > Actinopteri > Cichliformes > Pholidichthyidae > Pholidichthys > Pholidichthys leucotaenia. The sequence continues at coordinate 124,710,614 of CM035837.1, read as the reverse complement.
GCACTTCACGCAGCTCCAGTGATCTGTTAAAGATCCGGGTGAAGATGGGGGCCAACTCGTTGGAGCAGACTCTCAGACAGGACGGAGACACACCATCAGGTCCTGCAGCCTTCTTGATCTTTTGTCTCTGAAAGACCCGGCGCACCTCCTCTTCACAGATCATTAGTGCTGGTGGGAGGTCAGAGTGGAGGAGGGATGGAGTTCCTGGGGCTGCAGATAATCCTTTTGTGTGGGTGGGAGGTGAGAACTGTAGGTTCTTTTCAAACCTGCAGTAAAAGCTGTTTAGGTCATTAGCCAGCTGGAGGTTTTCCGCAGGGTGGGGGGATGGTCTCCTGTAGTTGGTGATATTCCGTAGGCCTCTCCAGACAGAAGCAGAGTTGTTAGCTGAGAAGTTTTTTTGTAACTTCACACTGTAGCTCCTCTTAGCAAGCCTGGTCTCCTTCGTCAGCATGTTTCTGGCCCGCTTGTACAGAGTCCAGTCACCAGTCCTGTAGGCCTCCTCCTTGGTCTGACGTAGCTGCTTCAGTTTAGGAATGAACCAGGGTTTATTGTTGTTGTATATGCAGAAGGTCTTGGTCTGCACATACATGTCCTCGCAGAAACAGGTGTATGACGTCACAGTGTCAGTGAGTTCATTTAGGTTAATGGCTGCAGCTTCAAAAACACTCCAATCTGTGCAGTCAAAGCAGGCTTGTAACTTCAGCTTTGATTCCTCAGTCCATTTCTTCACAGTCCTTATAACAGGCTTGGAAGTTTTTAGTTTCTGTCTGTATGTTGGAATAAGATGGAGCAGGCAGTGGTCAGAAAAACCCAGAGCTGCACGGGGGACGGCATGATAGGCATTTCTTAAAACTGTGTAACAGTGGTCAAGTGTATTTGTGTCCCTGGTGGGACATTTAATATGCTGTCTGTATTTAGGAAGCTCATTTGTGAGATTAGCTCTATTGAAATCACCCAGAATGATAAGCAGAGAGTCTGGATGTTTTTCCTCCACCTCTGCTATCTGGTCAGCGAGGAGCTGCAGTGCCTCCGTTGTACAAGCAGCAGGCGAGATATAAATTCCGACCAGAATAAATGAGGAGAACTCTCGCGGTGAATAAAAGGGTTTACAGTTTATGAACAGTGACTCTAGGTTAGGGCTACAAAACTTCTTCAACACTGTGACATCAGTACACCAACCTTCGTTTATGTAGAAACAGATTCCACCACCCTTAGTCTTTCCAGAAAATTCTCGGCTGCGATCAGCGCGAAACAGTTGAAATCCGTCCAGACGCACCGCGCTGTCCGGGATGTGTTCACTCAGCCAAGACTCCATGAAACAAAGGGCGCCAGATCTGCTAAAATCCCGGTTTTTGTGAGTCAGGAGCAGCAGTTCATCCATTTTGTTCGCCAAACTGCGGATATTTGCCAGATGGATCGATGGGAGCGGCGTGCGAAATCCTCGTTTCTTCAACCTCGTCACAGAGGTCCTTGGCACACAGCAGCTGCAGAGCGAGCAGGACAGAGACCCGGTCATTTCTCGGGTTCGGCAGTGGCTGGACGCAGGCCAGCGGCCCGTCTGGGAGGTTGTGTCAGCGCTGGACCCAGAGACTAAGGCCCTACACTCCCAGTGGGCCAACCTCCGCTGTCACGAGGGTGTGGTGCATCAGCAGTGGCAGACTCCAGCTGGGCAGCGGTACGTCTGGCAGCTGCTGGTTCCTCGTCAACTCTGGCCCAACGTACTCCAGCTGGTTCATGGGGCGGTAGGAGCGGGCCACTTCAGGGTGACAAAGACTTTGCAGCGTCTTCAAGCTCAGTTCTACTGGCCCGGATGTTACCAGGATGTGGAGCTCCACGTCCACTGCTGCGACACCTGCACAGCTCAGAAAGGGCCAACTCAGCGATCCCACGCTCCATTGCAGCAGTACCGGGTGGGAACACTGATGGAGCAGGTGGGAGTGGACATTCTGTACCCTTTTCCGACTATGGACCGGGGGAACCACTACGTGCTGGTCGCAATGGATTATTTTACCAAGTGGCCAGAGGCGTATGCGGTCCCAGATCAGAGTACCGCTATGACGGCATCAAAGCTGGTGGACGAAATGTTCTGTCGGTTTGGCGCACCGGAGGAGCTGCATAGCGATCAGGTTCGGAACTTCGAAGCAGAGGTCTTTGGAGAGGTCTGCAAGCGGCTGGGCATCCAGAAGACCCGGACCACCCCGCTGCATCCACAGAGCGATGGCCTGGTCGAACGATTCAATCGGACCCTCACCACCCAGCTCGCTATTCTAGTGGACCAGCAACAGCGAGACTGGGACCTGCATCAGCCTTTTGTTCTGTGGGTGTACTGGATGGCAGCTCAGGAATCCACCTGGTGCACCCCTGCGGCGCTGATGTTTGGACGCGAGCTGCACACACTGGTGGATTTGGTATCCCCCCCCCCCCCCGAGCCATAGGTGGAGGGCAAACCCAGGTTGGATTATTTTTTTTATTTGAAGGAACGTCTCCACACAGTGCACGAACTGGCTCGGGAGGCCCTGGCAGCGGCGGGGGGTCGGCAGAAGCGAGCGTATGACTCCCGCTGCCAGGGGAGGGACTTTGCACCGGGAGATCGAGTCTGGGTTTTCTGCCCTGAGAGGAAAAGAGGACGATCACCGAAGTTGGCGAGCCATTGGTCGGAACCATGCGTGGTTCTGCAGAGACTGTCGGATGTGGTGTACAGAGTGAGGCTTAAGAAAAGGGACCAGGTCGTGGTACTTCACCGTGACTGTCTTGCCCCATACCAGCCATCCGTCCCGCTGGTGGTTGAACCGGAGCCTTCACCCCGACCAGATACTCCGACCGAGACACAGATGGACACTGGCGGGCCTGTACGTGCTGGTCGTCGGCATCGGAGGCCGCCCCGACACCTGGACGGGTTTGTGTTGGACTTTTGAGTTGGACTTTCATTTTCTGGGGACAGAAACCAGTCTGGGGGGGGGCAGTGTGACATCGGGGCTTTTTCCCAGCATGCCTTGCCAGTAGAGACGTTATTTTCGTGTATGTTTAGTGTTATTACTGTGATATTATACTGCTGTGTCATTATAACTGCGCTATAATGGCCCAGCAGTGTTACAGGTAGAATTAGAGCAGGAGTGATTATGTGTTGTGTAACCCTGATATAAACGGAGGTCGGTGAGAATGACCTCCCCTCCTGTCTGTGTTCGTTGTTGTGTTTTAATAAAGCCTGTTGTGTTGCAGCCATCTGCTCCTTTTCTTGTGTGAACCCCTAATACGTCACAGTATGTCACTTAGTTTGACAACCAAAACTGAAAGCTAATTTAGCCTCAAACATGGCATCACCATCAAAACACAAATCTCAGAGAAATTATGAAAGAGAGAGGGTGGAAGGAGCTGGGGCTCATTAGCATTTGAAGCAATTTATCATAAAATTGCTCCTTTTGATAAGAGCGCCTTCCCCATGTGCAAAACTGTAGATCAATCAATAAACCTTGAGCTGTTTTGCTCAAAGTGTGTATTTCACAGACATTTCATTGACACGTCGGGAACTGCATCAACATGTGGGGGAAAATGCATAATAGGGTCTTTTTAAAGCCCCCACCAGCAAAGTCTTAAGCAGGAGTTGCTCCTGACTGAACAACACTTGTGCTTATGGGCGCTGGTCACAGATTTCTGAATTGTCTTCTGTACATGGAATCTCAACAATAAAACTTCCCTGATACCTTGAAAACTAAACTGAAAAGCGTCTTTCAAAAACAAGTGAGCCACAACTCTAATTGTTTATTGACAGCTGTTTGGATGTAAAAAAAAAAAAAAAATTCAACACATTTCACAAAAAAGTATAGAACAGATTACCTGCTGATGCTTTAACACCAGCTGTTGATTACCTTTTACTTAAAAACACGTGCTTGTATTCATTGCTTTTCTGGCACAGAATGGGCCTTTGCATGAACTGATCATGTAATCATGATTAGTTAATGTGAGGGATCATTATCACTTTTTCAGGCTGACTAGTACAAGTGTACTTCAGTTTGCGTACTCAACAACACATTGTTTTTTCATTTTCCATCATCTTTTACTGTAAAGTTTTTTAACACTTGCGACATTTCTCCTGCACAGTTCTACTGACCAGTCAAGTGGCTGTGAAAGAGAAATTCCTGGACTGTACTCTAAATATGCGCAAAATAGCCATCTTCATGTTATGAATGTGGTGTGAAGCTTTGGTGCAAATTTCTATGTATGATTACAAGAAACAAATTCTCCAATAATACCAATACCAAATACTGGTACTTATTACACACCTCATTACCTTAGTTATTACACACTGGAGAAGCATGACCATCTCCTGTTATTTTAAAAACAGAAAGATTTATTATGCTCTAGTAATGAAGTCCAAATAAAAATGTGCTTGAAAATGAAAATTTTATTGAAAAAATATTTTTTCATTTGGATAAATTTAGCTCTTGGATGTCTAATTTTGCATAAGAGAAATTAGTCATCCAATAAAAAGGATGATTTAGGAATAGAAAGTCTTCAGCTTTCATTTTATTTGAGTTAAAATATATGTTTTATTTACTTTGCAGCATCAGCCTCCAATGTTGTTCCAACAGTTTGCAATGGACGAGAAGTAGTGGACTCTACAACATCCTCCTTGTGAAGATCAGCTGAGTTCTTTTGTCAAGCATTGTATACAGAGTATAATCACTAGTCCTGAATCAGCTGTCTCAGATATTGAAAAGGTCACACAGATGATCGTCCTGACTTTGTTGTCCTCAAAGTGCTGTGAGTACAGTGTCCCAATTATCTTATTTTGTTCTCTGACTCGTAGCAGTTTTAAAGAAGATGCCAATGAAGTCGAATATAACCCTTGTTTTTGAGGATTTTACTTGCAACAATGGATTAAATTATAGTAAATCTGTTAAAAGTAATATATACAAGAAGTTTTTAATGTAGATTCTGGTGAACCAGTTTGTGCTTTCTTGTAATTAATGTAAATAAAATGTGTTTTTTATCTAAACTGAAATAACTGAAAGTGTGTTTCTTTACATCATCATGGTACACATATCTTTAAAATGATTTTCAATTATTATAATTTATTTTACCACAATAGAAGATGAACAATGAAACAGACTTGTAGCCTCTCAAATATATTAGCATACTACACACTCACCATTGCCGATACGAGGAGGGGCTGAAAAGTTCATAGTGGTCAAATTTGACCAAATGTGGTTTATTTTTCAATGTAGTCTCCCCTTCAGTCCACACACTTCTTCCATCGGTGTTGCAGCGCTTGGATCCCCTGCGGTTGAAAAATAAACCACATTTGGTCAAATTTGACCACTATGAACTTTTCAGCCCCCCTCCTACTGCAGCAAAATGCAATATAAATGGCATTCACTTATATAGCGCTTTTTCTCATCTCTAGATGACCAAAGCGCTTTACAGATGCCGCTGTCCACCCATTCACATGCTGCTGGTGGCAGAGCCGCCATACACAGGCACTGGCCTGATCCACCAGGACCAACTGGGAATTCAGTGTCTTGCTTAAGGACACTTCCACATGCAGACTGCAGACAGAGCGGGAATCAAACCCCTGACCCTCCAATCAGCAGTCAGCCATACTACACGTGCGTCACAGCCGCAGTTAAGTTATATACTAACTTAACTGTGCATACGGCACTTCTTAAAGGGAATACTCATTGAGAATCCTAAAATAAGCACATTATTACCTTTACCGAAAGCTGAGAGCATAATAAACATGAATATAGTACTTTTGTAGCCTTAATTTCCTCTAGAAAGAAAAGAAATTGAATTTTTTCCATTCATTCTATGCACCCACGTCGAGGCTCTAGCTTCCGTATTTGCCAGCTGAATTTGGTGACATCACCAATTGAACAAACTAAAACCTCAATGGCTCCAGCGGATCGAACCCACACTCTTTTGCATTTAATTGTAGAAACAAATGAATATTGCAGACAATAGACATTTTGAAGATTTTGCTCGCTCGGCCACTCGGTGGCGAGATCACTATTGTCACTGCAAGCGTGCAACTTGCAAGGAGAGGTTGAAGATATGAAGCAAAAATGATGATCAAGACTTGTCTAAAAATCATCCCAATCAATAAAGCACATACTGTATATTTGAAGAATAAGATCTACCCTTGCTAAAATCATTATTTGGTATTAAAATAAGAAACACAAGTTTCTCTAAAATCTGATGAACAATTTCGGCTGAGTTGCCAATCACTCAGGGACAACGTTTACACATTTGTTTTTTAAATTTTGAGAAAAGACAATCGCAAAGTGGATTTCTAAATTTTCTGTAATATAAAATACAAGAAACATCAATAAATACATTTACACGTACTGGTTCACAGTGTTGTTAGGGTTAAGCCGTGACTCGTCTTCATTTCTCCTCCGTTCATCATCACCATCACGGAGGTTCAGCCCAGAGGGAGGCACAACGACTTGGGTTGCTCTGCTCTGAACTAGCGACTCACACAGGACTGAACGGCCACTCTGGGGCTCACACCACTGGGGCTCGGAGGTGAAGGAGGGACCAACAGTGGACTTGGACATCGGTTTGGTGGAAGTTTAAAAGCCGCTTCAACCTCCGGTGGCAGAAGAACGATGAGGGAGGAGCAGCCGGGCAGGAGGACCGGAGCTAATGGCTAAAAGGGAGCAGCTAACTCCCTGTCCTTCTGGGACAGATTAAAGGGGAACTCACCATCCAGCTGTCTTGGACCCAGTTCATGCAGGTAAGCTGCAGGGACTACAGCCACAGCATTAGCACTAGCTTGGTTTTCGTCGGCTTCAGGGTCAAAATCTCCCAAATCTCCATCATCATTATCGCTGTCTGCTAGATCACTTTCTTTACCTTCATCTTCCTCTTCATTGGTATCCACTTCGAAACTCAGATCGAGAATGCTTTCTTCCATTTTCCTCAACATGAATGCGATCTCGTTGTTTTCAGATTGTAACGACATAATGCAGTTTATGTATGCAATAGAATCAGAATCAGAATCAGATTTATTGCCATTGTTCATGTAGTACACAAACTAGGAATTTGTCTCGGTGCCATGCTGCAACATTAAAAACATGATGAGATAAAGAGATAAACTAAAAAAACTAAAGGACTAAAAACGTGCAATAAGTGTAGAAAAATAAGTAATAATAATAATAATAGTAATAATGAGTAGTACTAGTCAAGGCAGTTTTTAAAAAAATTAGCAAGTAGCAGATAATATGGGGTACCACAGTGCAGTTGATAATGCAACAGAAAAAACAGTGATGAATGACATGAGTCTGGTTGAGCTGCTGTACATAGTGCACGAGAGTCAATAAGTCACTTAATGTTCAGCAGTCTGATGGCAGAGGGGAAAAAGCTGTACATGTGCCGGGAGGTTTTAGTCCGAATGGACTGAAGTCTTCTACCTGAGGGGAGGGGGGCAAGCAGTACGTGACCAGGGTGTGAAGGGTCGGCTATGATCCGGCCAGCACGCCTCCGGGTCCTGGAGATGTACAGGTCCTGGAGAGATGGGAGCTTGCAGCTGATCACCTTCTCAGCAGTGCGCACGACGCGCTGCAGCCTTAGTCTGTCCCTGGCAGTGGCTCCTGCATACCACACAGTTATGGAGGAGGTGAGGATGGACTCGATGATGGCCGTGTAGAACTGCACTAACATCTTGGTGGGTAGCTTGAGCTTCCTCAGCTGCCGCAGAAAGAACAACAAGACTAGTAATAAATACTAGTAATAAATTCATTGTTCAACGTGTTATGTCATGCATTTCAGACCGACACTCCCAGCGATTTTTGGTAATCTGAAACCGTCAATTTCGCTGACTTTTTTCTCTCTCTGATCACAATTTATTCCAAAAAATGGTGATATTTGAGTAAATTATATCATTTCCTGTGTAAACATACCAAATTTGGCATAATTAAAAATCAATAAATATCCCCTTTAAATTTAGTACTTATTCATCCTTTTACTTCAGTTACAGTGGAGGAAATAATTATTTGATCCCCTGATGAATTTGAAAGTTTACCCCTTACAAAGAAATGAACAGTCCATAATTTGTAAGGTAGGTTTATTTTAACAGAGAGAGAGAGAAGATCAACAAAAGTCCAGAAAAAATATTAAATAAGGGTGATAAATTAATTTGCATTTGGTTGAAGGAACTAAGTATTTGATCCCCAAGAAAAATATGACTTCGCACTTGGTGGAGAAACCCTTGTTGGCAAGGACAGAGATCAGACATTTCTTGTAGTTGGTCACCAGGTTTGCACACATCTCAGGAGGGATTTTGGCCCACTCCTCTTTACAGATACTCTCCAAATTCTGAAGGTTTCAAGGCTGTTGCTTGACAACTTGAAGTTTCAGCTCCCTCCACAGATTTTCTATGGGATTACGGTACGGAGACTGGCTAAGACACTCCAGGACCTTTATGTGCTTCTTCCTGAGCCACTCCTTTGTTGCCTTGGCCGTATGTTTTGGGTCATTGTCATACTGGAAGACCCATCCATGTCATGACTGTAATTAATAATCAGCCCATGTGCACGATGCAGCAACAAAAGGGACAATCAAACAACAATACACTTTGAGAGTTTTTTATTAAATAGCAAAATACTCGCACAGCTACAGAAACAGTCACTCGCCAGAGGAAGGAGCCTGTGGAGAGAAGACGAGAGCTGAGTGAGAAGGAATGGAGTAAAGGAAAATGGGCTACCCAAATTGCCACTTATGGGAGCTCCGAGGGAGAACTGGCAGGACCCCAGCAGGGAATAGACGAACCAGCAGAGTGATTGGAATGGAGCTGGTGGTGCCTGACCGGATGGAGGTTTAGCCGCGGATGAGTGGTGATGTGGCAGGAGAGCGCACGCAGTCCCGGTGACACACCCGCACGATGGCTGCAACCTTAAGAGGGGAAAAAGCACACAGGTTAATACCTTCTTTACCAGTGTGAATCAAATACTCGCTGTCTTAGTAGGCAGTATACCCAGACGAGCCAGCGTTGAATCACTGAAGGATGCTTCCTTATGAATGCTGGCTGATGAGAGGGCGCAGGTGTGTCCTCTCACTCAGGTGCGCTGATGACCTGAGGAGAGATGAACGGGAAGGAGGGGGCGCGCTCTTGCCACCCATGACAGGCCCATGCTCCTAGAAGCGCCTCCTGGCGGGCCACAGAGCATGTTGGGATGGGCACGGTGGTAGGCCTGGAGCATCTCCTTATCCAGGATCCAGGATGTGGGAACCCAGGAACGTTCCTCTCAATCAACTAGGTATTGGAGGCCCCAGCCTCAACGGCGAACATCCAGAATCAGATGAAGCGTGTGGGCAGGGTGGCCGTCGATTATCTGGGGAGGAGGAGGCGGCTTGGTGGAGGGGGCAGAGGGGACTGACCAGGAGGGGTTTGATGTCGGATACATGGAAGGTCAGGTTCACCCGTAGGCTCGGTGGGAGCTCAAGCTGGACCGAGGCGTCATGGATCACTCTGGAGATCGCGAAGGGCCCTAGGAAGCGAGGAGACAGTTTCTTCGATTTAGTCTTCAAAGGGACCTGACTGGCCACAAACCAGACCTGCTGCCCCACAGCGTACTTGGGGGCAGGCACCCATCTTCTGTCAGCCATGGCCTGGTTGCGCTTGACAGAGTGGGCGAAGGCGGCGCGTGTGGACCTCCAGAGGTGCCAGCAGCGGTAGCCTGTGGAGAGAAGATGAGAGCTGAGTGAGGAGGAATGGAGTAAGGGAAAATGGGCTACCCAAATTGCCACTTATGGGAGCTCCGAGGGAGAACCGGCAGGACCCCAGCAGGGAATAGACAAACCAGCAGGGTGAGGGGAATGGAGCTGGTGGTGCCTGACCGGGTGGAGGTTTAGCCGTGGATGAGTGGTGATGTGACAGGAGAGCGCACGCAGTCCCGGTGACACACCTGCACGATGGCTGCAACCTTAAGAGGGGAAAAAGCACACAGGTTCAGGTTCAGGTTCAGGTTCAGGTTACTTTATTTGTACCCGTAGGTAGATTTGTTTTGCAGTTGGTGACATCCATATTTACAAGCCACAATTACATTCAACATAGACACAAACACAGGCACACATCTTACAAAATAGGTAAATATAAAATATGTACAATATAATTTTTATAGCTTGTTCAACTCTTTGACAGCAGCAGGGACAAAGCTGTTTTTGTAGCGCTGGGTTCTACTTTTTGGGACAGCAAACCTCCGTCTGGAGGGAAGAAGCTGAAAGTTGCAGTGCAAAGGGTGGGAGTCATCATTTAAAATCGAGTCGGCCATCCTCTGTACTTGTCTGGTGTACAGGGATGTCAGGCTCAGCTGTGACTCACCAAGCAAACGACTGGACCATCTGACTACCTGATCCAAGGATTTCCTCTGTTTCAGTTTTATCTGACCAAACCATGACATTAAAGAAAAGGATAAAACAGATTCAATAAAAGCCCGATAGAACATAGTCATTATGGTTCGGTCAATTTGGAAGCGTGCAAGTTTCCTCAAACAATGCAAATTTTGCTGACCCTTTTTGCACACCCTTTCACAGTTCACCTCAAAGTTCAATCCACTATCAATAATCGTCCCAAGATATTTGTACGATTGTACACATTCGGTGGTCTGGCCTTTTAGTATGGTGACTTTGTGCCTGGGAGTTTTCCTCCTAAAGTCAATAATCATATCTTTCGTTTTTGTTGTATTCAGCTGCAGGTAGGAATCCTCACACCAGTGAACAAAGTCATCAACTACTGGGCCGTGGCCACTCTCACCATCCTGGAGGAGACTGACAATGACTGAGTCATCAGCATACTTTATAATGTGTCTGTTGTCATGTCTGCTCCGACACATGTTTGTGTACAGGATGAAGAGTAGTGGTGACAACACACACCCCTGAGGAGAGCCAGTAGAAGAGCACTTTAGGTCAGACAATGTGCCATTGACCCTTACTCTCTGCGTCCTGTTGGTTAAGAAATCCAGAATCCAACCCACCAGATTATTGCTTAAATCAAATTGTTGCAGGAGCCTTTCAACTAAAATATGAGGTTGGATTGTATTAAAGGCAGAAGAAAAGTCCACAAATAAAAGCCTGGCGTGTGTCCCATTAAAATCCAGATGTTTAAAAAGCATGTTAAACAGAGTGACAGTGGCATCCTCCACTCCTCTGTGAGGCCTATAGGCAAACTGCAGAGGATCCAATGCATGTTCAGTCTGCTTTAGGACCTCACATCTGACCAGTTTTTCAAAAATTTTCATTAAAATTGAAGTCAAAGCAACTGGTCTAAAGTCATTTACCGTTTTAGGACAGCTGGATTTTGGAACGGGAACAACCACGGCATCTTTCCAGATCTTAGGCACATGTTGTGTCTGTAAGGACTTATTGAAAATGTAGTGAAATATAGGACTCAGTTCATGTGCACAGGACTTTACCAGGCGTCCACATATATTATCAGGGCCCTGACTTTTGTTCACTTTTACAGCGCGGAACTCCCTTTCAACATCCTGCATCTCAATATTAAAGTGCTGATTGTCTTTGAGTTTCTGTTTCAAATCTTGGATTTCTGTGCTAAAATCAAAGGAGTCAAAACGACCATAAAAACAATTAAGAGCATTAGCCAGCTCTGTGTCTGAACTAAAACCATCTAAAAACACACGATTACTGCGCTCTGTGCTCTGAAGGCCTGCAATTTTTTTCATACTGGCCCAGGCCGAACCAAGTTTATTTGCTGCCATCTTGCTTTCCAATTCTGATTTATAATTCTGTTTTGCTCTTAAAATTTCAGCCTTTAGCTCCTTAGTGGCAACCTGTAGCGCGGAAACAGACCCCTGTTTAAAGGCAAGTGCTTTCCTCTGTAAGCAGGATTTAACTGATTTAGTAACCCATGGTTTGTTGTTGGGATATATTTTGACACGTTTATGTGGAACAATCTTATTTTGACAGTGAGCCATGTATGAGCATGTGAGCTCAGCCAGAGAGTCCAAATCATCCCCGCAGGCCATTATGAACATCTTCCAGTCTGTACAGTCAAAGGTTAATACCTTCTTTACCAGTGTGAATCAAATACTCGCTGTCTTAGTAGGCAGTATACCCAAATGAGCCAGCATTGAATCACTGAAGGATGCTTCCTTATGAACGCTGGCTGATGAGAGGGTGAAGGTGTGCCTTCTCACTCAGGTGCACTGATGATCTGAGGAGAGATGAACGGGAAGGAGGGGGTGTGCTCACGCCGCCCATGACACATCCATTTTTTTTTTTTTTTAAAGGCGCCAGAGGCAGGGCGGCCGTACCAGCAGCAACTCTCTCATGTCTTTGTGTTTCTATCTGCTTATTCCTGTATATAGTGTGTCTCTTATTAACCAGGGCTCTGTAGGAATACTCGGACTAAGAATGGACCAACTTTTTATCTATGTTAGTCCGGTCTTTCTCTAGTTTTTTCTTTTCTTTTCTCTTCCTCGGGCAATGGAGATCAACAGAGGTGGGGGTGGACGCATTGTTTGCACACGCGAACAGCTGATTGCGCTGAGGAGGCCGGAGCCTGGAGTGCTGCGGCCGGCAGTGAAGCCCCTCATCCCGGATGAGCTGAAAAGGAGATGCCGCGGGAGAAGGGCTGGAGCGAAAGTGAGGAGGAGGAGGAGGAAGCACAAGCCGGCTGTACCGACGGTCATCACCAGGAACGTGAGATCGCTGGGAAATAAAACAGATGAGCTTACAGCGCTGGTCAGGACGCAAAAGGAGTATCGTGAGTGTAGTTTAATGTGTTTTACGCGGAGACGTGGTTACACTCACAGATCCCGGATGTAAACATAGCGATACCTGGCTTCAAGACTATACGGGGGGACAGAGACGTGAAAAGCAGCAGGAAAAAGGGAGGAGGAGGAGTGGCACTTCTTGTTAATGAAAGGTGGTATCATCCTAGACACATTTATGTGAAGGAAAAGTGCTGCAGCCCAGACATTGAACTGCTGGCTGTTAGTATGAGACCTTATTATATGCTGTGAGAATGAAGTGCGCTTTAATTATTATCATCTATGTCCCTCCGTCAGCTGATGCAGCGGTGGCCTGTGATGTCATCAGCTCCACTGTGGCCACATTACTGGAGAAGCACCCGGATGCATTCATGGTCATCACGGGGGATTTTAACAATGTCTCAGCGGGAAAAACATTACCAAACTTTCACCAGTTTGTTGATTGTCCCACCAGAGAGAACAAAACACTGGATTTGCTGTATGCCAATGTCAGTGATGCATATAGTGCCACAGCTCTACCCCCCATTGGCAAGTCGGATCACTACATGGTCATGTTAACACCCAAGCATGTCCCCCTTGTGCAAAGGCAGCCTGCTTATACACGGACTGTGAGGAGGTGGACACAGGAGGCTGCTGATGCACTACAGGACTGCTTCGAGATGACAGACTAGGGCGTACTCTGTGAACCACATGGGGTGGACATAGACAATATGACTGACTGCATCACAGAATACATTAGATTCTGTGAAGACATGACCATGCCAGCTCAGACTGTGCACTGCTTCTCCAACAACAGACCATGGGTCACCAGTGACCTGAAAGCACCTCTAAACAAAAAGAAGGGAGCTTTTAGGGCTGGAGACAAGGAGAAGCTGAGGGGAGTGCAGCGTGAGCTGAGAGAGATGCTGAGGAGGTGCAAGGACAATTATAGGAGGAAATTGGAAGAGAAACTCAGGCAAAACAACACTAAAGATGTGTGGGAGGGAATGAAACAAATAACTGGGTGCAAGGGGAGAGTCGGGCAGCCATCTGGGAGCCAGGAGAGAGCTGAGGAACTGAATCTGTTTTTTAATAGGTTCAACTCACAGTCTGTCACCCCAACAACACAACCAGACCTCCACACACCCCTCCCCACCCACCCTCCTGTGCAGAACCTCTCTCCATCTCCCCCCTCCTCCTCCTCAGGGGGCACCAGGACCCTCCCTCACTTCACGGTGACACAGATCAGGTGGAGAAACAGCTGGAGAGACTCCGTCAGTGGAAGGCTTCGGGCCCTGATGGCATCTCCGCAAGGACCCTGAGGACCTGTGCCAACCAACTAGCTCTGGTACTGAAACACCTGTACAACCTTAACCTGAGTCTGGAGAGAGGACCGGTGCTGTGGAAGACATCCTGCCTGGTTCCTGTCCCCAAGAAGTCAGCTCCATCGGATCTGAATGACTACCGACCAGTTGCTCTCACATCTCATGTGATGAAGGTCCTGGAGAGACTGGTCCTAGCCCACCTGAGGCCGCAGGTGAAGACGTGGCTGGACCCTCTGCAGTTTGCATATCAGCCCCATTTAGGAGTTGAAGATGCTGTCATCTACCTGCTGCAACGAGCTCATCTGCACCTGGATGGTGGAGGAGACACTGTGAGAATCACTTTTTTTGATTTCTCCAGTGCCTTTAACACCATCCAGCCACTGCTGCTGGGTGAGAAGCTGTGGGTGATGGGGGTTGACAGCTCTGTGATCTCCTGGATTACTGACTACCTGACAGGCAGACCACAGTTTGTCCGGCTGGGCAATGTCTTGTCTGGAGTGGTGGCTAGTGATACGGGAGCTCCACAGGGGACTGTGCTCTCTCCTTTTCTTTTTACCTTATACACCACTGACTTTCAGTACAACACTGAGTCATGCCACCTGCAGAAATTCTCTGATGACTCAGTTGTTGTGGGGTGTATAAGAGGAGGAGAGGAAGGGGAGTACAGGGCACTGGTAGACAGATTTGTGGAGTGGACAGAGCAGAATCACCTGAGGTTGAATGTCAGCAAGACCAGAGAGATGGTGATTGACTTCAGGAAGAGGAAGACTTCTTCTCAGCCACTGCAGGTTAGGGGGGAGGATGTGGGAGTGGTTGAGGACTACAAATATCTGGGTGTCAGGATCAGCAGCGGGTTGGACTGGAGATCCAACACCGATGCTGTGCACAAGAAGGGGATGAGCAGACTCTACTTCCTGAGAAAGCTGAGATCCTTCAACATGTGCAGCAGGATGCTGGAGCTTTTCTACCAGACCGTTGTCGCCAGCGCCATCTTCTTTGCTGCTGTCTGTTGGGGTAGCAGTATCAGGGCCAGAGACACCAACAACCAACAGACTTGACAAGATTATCAAGAGGGCTGGCTCTGTAATTGGTCTCAGACCGGAGACCTTTGAGACAGTGGTGGAGAGGAGAACACTAAATAAACTGCGATCCATCATGGACAATCCTGATCACCCCCTCCACCACACGCTAGATAGACAGCGAAGCACTTTCTCCAGTAGACTACTACAGCTTTGTTGTCGTACGGCCAGGTACAGGAAATCTTTCCTGCCACATGCAATTTCACTGTACAATAACTCACTATGATGTTGTATTCTGGTCATAACTATGCTACCACACTGCACCTTACAGACTAACTGGTACCTCACATTTTCACTCTGCTCCTGATAGTCCTTCTTTGTGCAATGGGATGATTCATGTGTTTATACGGCTCATCATATACAGTATTAAGCTATGATGTATATAGGTTTTATAGTCGTGTTAGTTTTACTTTCCATGGGTAATCCCTTTGTCTGTCATGTGTGTGTTTCTGTTGTTTGGTTGTCTACTGTCATGCTGCTGTTACACTGTATTTTCCCAGTTTGGGATCAATAAAGTCCATCCATCCATCCATCCATCCATCTATCTATCTATCTATCCATCTATCCATCCATGACCCATCATCAGTGTTCTGGCTGAGGTCACAAGGTTCTCATCCAAGATTCTATGGTACGTGGTCCCGTTCATCGGCCCCTCAATGTGGTGAAGTCTTCCTGTACCCTTAAGCAGAGAAACAGCCCTAAAGCAGAATGTTTCCACCTCCATGTTTGACAGTAGGGATGGTGTTCTTGGGGTCATAGTCCGTATTTCTCTGCCTCCAAACACGGTAAGTCGAGTTGATGCCAAAGAGCTCAGTTTTGGTCACATCTGACCACACTACATTCCCGCGAGCCTTCTGTGAATCATTCAGGTGTTCATTGACAAACTTCAGACGAGCCTGTACATGTGCCTTCTTGAGCAGGGGAATCTTGCAAGCACTGCAGGAGCTCAATCCATTATGGCGAAGTGTGTTACCAATGGTTTTCTTGGTGATTGTGGTGCCAAATCCCTTGAGCTCTCTAACAAGCTCCTCCTGTGTAATTCTGGGCTGATCCCTCACCTTTCTCAGAATCATCCTTACCCCATGATGTGCGATCTTGCATAGAGCTCCAGAGCGAGGGCGATTGACTGTCATCTTATATTTCTTCCACTTTCGAATTATCACACCAACAGTGGTCTCTTTCTCACCAAGCTTCTTGCTGATGGTCTTGTAGCCCATTCCAGCCTTGTGCTGGTCTTCAGTCTTGTCTCTGATGTCCTCTAACAGCTCTTTGGTCTTGTCCATGGTGTTGGAGAAGTCTGAATTGAAGAGATTGATTCTGTGAAGAGGAGTCTTTTATACACATAATGAGTTGAGATTAGGAGTACTTTCTTATGTGCCTCATGGATACATAACCGGTCTATGTGGATCAGAATTGTTGCTGGTTGGTAGGGGATCAAATACTTATTTCCCTCGATCAAATGCAAATTAATTTATAACCCTTATTTAATATATTTTCTGGATTTTTTTTTTTTTTTTGTTGATCTTCTATTTCTCTCTGTTAAAATAAACCTACCATAAAAATTATGGACTGTTCATTTCTTTGTCAGGGGGTAAGCTTACAAATTCAGCAGGAGATCAAATTATTATTTTCCCTACTGTATGGGATGGGGTGGGGGGCTGAAAAGTTCATAGTGGTCAAATTTGACCAAATGTGGTTTATTTTTCAACTGTAGGGATCCAAGCACTGCAACACCAACGGAAGAAGTGTGTGGACCGAAGGGGAGACTATGTTGAAAATAAACCACATTTGTGTCGAGGAGCTGGGCAATGAAGAGGCGATTTGGTTTATAAGCGAAGTTTTAATGTTCAGCTCTTCTAACAAGTCTCATCTGGTGCAGAGAGCGGCAGAAGGGAAAAGAGGCAGAATTTCGCCAACTCACTGATTATATACATGCACACAACAAAAGACATGCATAACAAAGGCTGACATCCCTCATTATCTTAATCCCCCCATTGTCTTGGTATTTCCTCTCCTCATCCTGGGAGGTGATGGTAATTCCTCTCCTCGCCTTGGGGGGTGAGGGTGGCTCGTCCGGTCTCCCCCGTCGCGTCCGGGAACGTCTTTGTTCTTCACTCGGCGGGTGAGATTCCTTTGTCCTTTCAGAGGTGTGAAGTTCCTTACATATGCAATCACCAACATTTCCACATACTCTAACATATGTAGGTTATGGAATATATGGTTAATATAGACCACAGGCCCCCCAAACAACTAAGAAAGGACAACCGAAAGGTTCACAGTCTAGGATAGTTATTACGACATACTACGTGTTACAGCTGTTGCCACGGAAGAAACTTTCCAGCAGCCATGCTCCTAAGAGAGTTCAGTAGTAAACATAGCAGCATAGTAAAATCATAAGTCAGTCCTAAACTGTTGCAGCACAATTAGTGAATAATTGTGGAGTGGTTGGTGTCAGTCCCTGTGCTGTCTGGGTTTAATTCTTCTCCCAAAACTGCTGTAGGTTGGTTTAGGCGTCCTGCTGGAACCTTCTTGTGAGGAATCTGCAGTGTGGGAAGGAGAGAGGTTATTTGTTCCCTGCCTGGGGGCTGAGTCTTTTCTCTTGGGGGGTCTACCTCGCCGAGGTGCTCTCGCCAACTGTGCAGGTTCGTCTTTCAACAAGAAGGCAGGTTTAAGTCTGTCAATGCTGACTGTTTTTTTTCTATCTCCATAATCAAGCACAAAGTGTTTATCACCATGTTCCAGCACTCTGAATGGCCTATCGAATGCTGGGCGTAAAGTTGGTTTTTGAGCTTCATGCTTAACAAAAACGAACTCAGCGTTTTTTAAAGTTTGAGGGACAAAAACCCGTGGGAAGGAGTGATGAGCTGGACCGGGGAGAGAGTTCGGTCTGTTGTTGCCTAAAAACCTTGGGACTGGAAGGCGCCCTGGCTCTGGGTTCTCTGGCAGAAATTCACCTGGGAGCCTGAGAGGTTGTGCAAAAACTAATTCTGCAGGAGAGGCGTCTAAATCCTCTTTAGGTGCAGCACGCAACCCCAATAAAACCCAGGGAAGTTTATTTACCCAATTTGTGTCCGTTAGTGAGGCTCTGAGGGCAGCCTTTAAAGACCTGTGAAAACGCTCGCATAACCCATTAGCCTGAGGGTGATAAGCGGTGGTGCGATGAATTGTTGCCCCTAAGCTGTTGGACATGGCTGACCAGAGCTCTGAGACAAATTGAGGCCCCCTATCGGACGTGATGTCCGATGGGACGCCGAAACGTGCCACCCAGTTTGTCAAAAAAACGCGAGCGACTTCCTCCGCTGTGGTTGCCGCTAGAGGGACTGCCTCTGGCCAGTGTGTGGTGCGGTCTATCATTGTTAACAGGTGTGTGAAACCTTGGGAGGAAGGTAGTGGCCCCACGAGGTCGACATGAACGTGGTCGAACCTTCTAGCAGGGATTGGAAAAGGCTCCAGAGGAGCTTTTGTGTGTCTGTGTATTTTGGCGCGTTGACAAGAAATGCAAGTTTTTGCCCATTCTTTTACGTTTTTGCGCAGGCCTGGCCACACAAACTTTTCGGCGACCATTTTAACCGAGGCGCGCACACCTGGGTGCGCGAGGGAGTGAATTGTGTCAAAAATGCGGCGGCGCCATGTAGCTGGTACTAACGGGCGAGGTCGGCCGGTTGAAACATCGCATATTAGGGGGGGCACGCCGTCGCGTAAACCCTTTTTCTCCAGCCTTAACCCTGTTGGTCCAGACAGGAGTGCGCGCACGTCCGCGTCACTGTTTTGTTCCTCTGCCATGGCTGCATAATCTATCCCTGCATGGATAAGTGCTGCGTATGTGTCTGCGTTAGTGAAGAGTTCTGCTGCTGAGGCAGTATAATCTGTCTCCTCGCACTCTGGTGGTGCCACAGCGCGAGAGAGACAGTCCGCTACTACGTTAAGTTTGCCTGTCACGTGTCGAATGTCTGTGGTGAACTCTGAAATCGCAGCTAGCTGTCTTTGTTGCCTGCCTGACCATGGTTCTGAAATTTTAGCCATAGCAAAGGTGAGCGGTTTATGGTCTACAAAAGCCGTGAAACTCCGCCCTTCCAACCAGAACTGGAAGTGGCGGATGGATAAATGAAGCGCCAGCAGCTCTCTGTCAAAAGTGCTGTATTTGCGTTCAGTTTGGTTTAGCGATTTGCTAAAGAATGCTAAAGGTTGCCAGACCCCGCTGACAAGTTGTTCTACAACTGCCCCTATAGCTAGGTCTGAAGCATCTGTGGTTAGTGCAATGCGGGCCAAGGGATCTGGATGAACTAACAATGTGGCGTTAGCTAGGGCGCTTTTTACTTCCGCGAAAGCGCGTTCGCGCTCCGGGGTCCATTCGACCGCGTTGGAAGCTTTCTTTTTTTTGAGCGCGTCATATAGGGGTTGCATGAGCTGAGCTGCGTGGGGGAGAAAGCGGTTGTAAAAATTAACCATCCCTAAAAATTCCTGTAGCGATTTGACCGTTTGCGGCCGTGGAAAACCTTCTATCGCATGCACTTTGTCTGGAAGTGGAACTGCCCCCTTCGGAGAGACTTTGTGTCCTAAAAAATCAATTTGCGATACGCCGAATTTGCATTTGGCTGGATTGATTATTAGCCCGTGCTCTTCTAGCCTCTGAAAAACCGTAGTGAGGTGCTACTCGTGTTCTACCTCAGACGAGCTGGCTACCAGCATGTCGTCGAGGTAGACGAAAACAAAGGGGAGGTCGCGTAGGACCGCGTCCATCATTCGTTGAAAAGTTTGAGCAGCACCTTTGAGGCCGAAAGGCATTCGCAGGAATTCAAAAAGGCCGAAAGGGGTTATTACCGCTGTTTTAGGAACGTCTTCTGCTCGGACTGGGACTTGGTGATAACTGCGGACTAAGTCTATTTTTGAAAAAATGCGCGCACCCGCTAGATGTAGTGAAAAATCTTGAATGTGAGGAATTGGGTAACGGTCATGCGCTGTAGCGTTGTTTAGTCTGCGGTAATCTCCGCACGGTCTCCAAGAACCGTCGGATTTCGGAACCATGTGAAGTGGTGAGGCCCAGGGGCTCTTCGAGCGTCTAACAATGCCCAATTTTTCAAGAGTTGTAAACTCGTCCCGTGCTATGTTGAGCTTGGCCGCGTCTAAGCGGCGAGCTTTGGCAAAAACGGGAGGTCCCGTTGTGGGAATGAAGTGTTCAACCCCGTGTTTAGCCACAGTGGCTGAGAATTTGGGGATTGTGAGTGCTGGAAATTGGGTGAGGAGTTGCTCAAACTTACCTCCTGCCGTGGTGACGTTGGCCTGCACAGGTGGTGGAGAAACTCGAGCTGAGCATGGAATAGAAGCAAAAGACAGTGCATTAACCAGGCGCCTATTTGCTAGATCCACTAATAACCCATGTGCACACAAAAAATCTGCGCCTAACAAGTTAAAACTCACCGCCGCTACAACAAATGTCCATCTGTAGCTGCGGCCATGGATGAGGAGGTGCAGGCTCTTTTTGCCGAACGTGTCGATGTTAGAGCCGTTGGCTGCCACTGCTCCGTTGCCCCGGGTGCCCATGGCTCGATCTGCGTGGGAGGGCATGACGAAACTCAGCTGAGCTCCTGTGTCGATGAGGAACTGCTTGCCTGTGTGTCCATCCGTCACGTAAAACAGCTTATTTTTCTCGCCGAGAACCGCTGCTGTTAACGGCTCTCGGCTTTGGCGTTTCCCGACATCGTAAATTTGCAGGGGGGAACGCATTTGCGGGCCTTCTCGGCGAAGCGGTGGTGATAATAACAAACGTCGCTCTGTCTGTTACGTTTTGGTCGCGTCGCTGTCACCGTGGCCTGGGTCTGCTCCGTGGGTTGTGGCTCCTCGTGGCTCGGGGCGTCAGCTTTGAGGTCTGCGGATGCTGCTGTGGGTGTCAGCTCCTTGCAGGCATTGACGAGCCGATGAGCTTCGCTGGCCAGTGTGCGGAAGTCTTGGTGGGTGTTGCACTTCATGCTGGCGAGTGTCCCCCTCATGTGTGGCGGCAGCGTGCTGAGGAAAATAAACTGGAAGAGGAAGTTGTCGTTGTCCTCTTCCTTGAGCTGCAGCAAATCCTCCATGAGGGCCTTCGGATTGCCCCCTCTGTGGCCGTAGACCGCCAGGATCTTCTCGGCTCTTTCTTCCGCTGATGGGACGTAGTTCGCCACGATGGTCGCTTTGAGCGTCTCGTATTTGTCCCGGGCTGGTGGTCGCCGGATCATGCTCCGCACACACTTCGAAGTGGCGGAGTCGAGTTTGGAGACGATATGATAAAACTTAGTATCGTCAGCCGTGATGCCCGCCAGTATAAATTGGGCTTCAGCCTGCTGAAACCAAGAGGCGGGGTCCTCTTGCCAGAAGTCTGGCAGCTTGACAGCGACGGCGTTCGTGCACACCATCACTGCTGTGCCCGCCGGGTGAGAGTGCCTTGCCTCGGCTCTCACGGCGGTGCTGGTGCTCGGTTGAGCCCTCTCAACCTCTTCTGCCGGGGGGAACAGCTGTCCGTCTGCTCCCTCGTCTGCGTGGCTGCTGGCGTCTGCCTGAGTCGCCACGGATGAGTCGCTTGTGGGAGAACGCCTCCGGTCCATACTCGCGTCAAGGTCACCAGTGTAGAGGAGCTGGGCAATGAAGAGGCGATTTGGTTTATAAGCGAAGTTTTAATGTTCAGCTCTTCTAACAAGTCTCATCTGGTGCAGAGAGCGGCAGAAGGGAAAAGAGGCAGAATTTTGCCAACTCACTGATTATATACATGCACACAACAAAAGACATGCATAACAAAGGCTGACATCCCTCATTATCTTAATCCCCCCATTGTCTTGGTATTTCCTCTCCTCATCCTGGGAGGTGATGGTAATTCCTCTCCTCGCCTTGGGGGGTGAGGGTGGCTTGTCTGGTCTCCCCCGCCGCGTCCGGGAACGTCTTTGTTCTTCACTCGGCGGGTGAGATTCCTTTGTCCTTTCAGAGGTGTGAAGTTCCTTACATATGCAATCACCAACATTTCCACATACTCTAACATATGTAGGTTATGGAATATATGGTTAATACAGACCACAATTTGGTCAAATTTGACCACTATTAACTTTTCAGCCTATGAACTTTTCAGCCCTCCCTCTATATTATCAGAATGCATGCAGCACACTGGCTTATGGTGGGAAAGGCATGGACAGAAAAAGCAACTCCATATTATTAAATGTATATTTCGCAACCATTTCTAATTGAAATGGTGCAAATTGAATTTCAGTTGGGTTCTGAAATCTATGCTGTACACCATGTGGTGCAGCAAAATTAAAATTACCTGCACAAATATCATCTGTTGATATGGGATAAAATCCACCAAAGCTGTCTGAGGAATACACAGAGCACTCCCTGGCCATGAATAACTGAGCCCGGTGAATAAATAAAATAAGCTTAAACCCTATCAGTGATGTAACACTGCCCTCTTCTGTCCACATTTTTATGATCTTGGTTTGACCACAGTGTACGTATTTGATTAGCATGGCATTGCACGACCTTCTGTGTCTTACTTCATTGGATTTAGTTTAGCTCATCATTAAATACTTGTTTTTTGTATTAGCCAGGCACAGCATGTAGACTACTTTAGCAGCCTTTTCCTGCATTAAAACCTGTGGGTAATGGAAATGACATTTTCACAACACATAAACTCTTAGTTAAATACACAAAACAATAATATGGAGTGAACCCAGCCACTGGGGGGAAGGAGGGGCACAAGCCAGTGCACTTATAGAGTGCTGGTCCCAAGCCCAGGTAAAAGGGGAGGGTTGCGTCAGGAAGGGCATCCAATGTAAAATCTTTGCCAAATCAAACATGCGGCTCATGATGAATGAAACTTCCATACCAGATCTGAGAGAGGCAAGGCTGAGATGGTTTGGACATGTGCAGAGGAGGGACAGTGGATATATTGGACAAAGGATGTTGAAGATGCAGCAGCCAGAAAGAAGGAAAAGAGGAAGACCACAGAGAAGATTCATGGATGTAGTGAAGGAGGACATGGAGAGGGTTGGTGTTACAGAGGAAGATGCAAGGGATAGGGTGAGATGGAGGCACATGATCTGCTGTGGCGACCCCTAAAGGGAGCAGCCGAAAGAAGAAGAAGAATATGGAATGAATAAATTCTGGATGTTTACCTTGGTGTGTGACAGTTAAAACAGTCCTGCTCTTATAAGGAAAATCGAGAGTATGTCTGGAAAAAAGAAACAGAATAATCAGATGACAAGTCACTGGCCTGTATGCCTGGAACTAAAATCAGATAGCTGCAAACAGCACCGACCGCTTTACCCATGCGACTCGTTGGTGTGGGTAAAACCACTGAAACTTTTTCAGTTTGCTGTATTCACAAGAAGCATCGGTTGATGTAAACCATGCATCAAAAAAAGTGATCTCTGTAGACCTAAGATCAAGAATTGCTGATTTGCATAAAACTGGTAAGGGTTACAAAGTGCTCTCCAAGACTTTAGGCATTCACCAGTCCATAGTTAGACAAATTATCAACAAATAGAGATGAATAAGTACTGTGACCACTCTCCCTAGCATGGGTGCCCACCAAATTGACTCCAAAAGCACAACGCAGAATGTACAATGAAGTAAAGAAGAACCCTAGAGTAACAGCTAAAGGCTTGAAGGAATCATTGCAATTGATCAACATCTCTGTTCATGAGTCTACCAAATCAATGACCAGGCATGCCTCAAGCACAAATTGGATGAAAAAATGTTGACAAGACAGCTTTGCCAATTGTCTAAAAAATGTCTAGATTTGGTTGAAAAGAAAGAGATGAAAAGTCATCTTCGTAAGGTCATTGAAAAGATATCCTCATATAGACATCTGTTAGATCATTATTTTTTTTTAACCCTGTAATCCTTCTCTGGTTGGATCCAGCAGGCAGAGTGCAGCATGGACAAATCACAGCCCATCACCAAGCAAAGCTTACAGCACCTGGTATTCCCAGGCAGTCACCTGTCCAAATACTTACCAAGCCAGAGACTGCTTAGTTTTTAAGATCAGATGAGACTTGGAGTGTCTAGGAATGTCTGAGGCCCAAGCTATGAGCACCAATAAAGAGGCAACTATGTGCAAGACACACACGTATTCAAACAGGGCTTATTAAGTGTACAGTACAGAACTTCCTCTTTAATTTGGCAGCCTGAGATAAAATGCACACATCAAATAAAATGAAAAAAAACAAAAACTCTTTGGCTAAATAACTGTCTCAGCCCAGTCGTTTGTGTGTGTATGCTATGTGTATGTGTTAAGTCTTTTGATCATATCACATTTTATAACCAATTATTGCAGAAAACCAGGTAATTCCAAAGGTTTCACATAACTGTAGATCCCCCACCACCATCACCAAATGTCAAAAACTATTTTGAAACTAAATGTGACCCAAATTCTGGGGACGAAACAGCCTACTTGGACTTTTGTTGTTGTTGTTATTATTGTTAGGCACAGGCACAGCCATCTTTTAAATAACTATTTTTGGGTTAAATATGGTGTGTATAAAGGTGCATTCAGACCAAAGGAGAACGGGCAAACAGCCAAAATTTCAACAACTATTTTTGAACTAAATTAAAAGGGTCATTGACTGCACTTGTTCCACATTTTAATAGCTCACACGTGTCTTAATGAAGTGTTTGTGACATATTTTGTTCACATTTTCTTTAATTTTTTAATTATTGAAGCAAATTTAAATCCATCCATCCATCCATCTTCTACCGCTTTTCCGGAGGTCCGGGTCACGGAGGCAGCAGTTCAAACAGAGAAGCCCAGACTTCCATCTAACCAGCCACCTGCTCCAGCTCTTTAGAGAGGATACCAAGACTACCAAGCCAGCTGGGAGATGTAGTATCTCCAGCGAGTCCTGGGTCCGCCCCGGGGTCTCCTCCCAGTGGGACGTGCCCGAAACACCTCAAGTGGGAGGCGTCCAGGAGGCATCCTGATCAGATGCTCAAACCACTTCAGCTGGCTCCTTTCAACGTGAAGGAGCAGCGGTTCTATTCTGAGCCTCTCCCAGATGTCTGAGCTCCTCACCCTATCTCTAAGGGTAAGTCCAGCAATCCTACATAGGATTGAACCAAATTTTTTTTTTTTTTCCGGCTTTCTTGAAACGCTCTGATTTAAAGCCTGTCACTTTAAGAAACACGCTTCAGCTGTTCAATTCCGCCCTCAGCTGAGCAGCTTCTAGCCTCCCTCTAGCTTGGATGAGCAGCGCTGGTTCACTGATCCACAGCCGGTTGTGTATCTGGCATTGCTCCAGCCCATCTCCCAACAACCTAGCTGGGATGTTATAATAAATCGCCAGTGCTGTGCGGTGGGCAACCCCCCATTCATCACAACCCAGGGCTGCTGGCTGAGCTGAGCTGCCAAGCCATGGGATTTCAAAGTGTGATGTCTTGCTCCACAGGACTCCGCTCCTCTCCCACGGCCAGCTGTGGGATGTGCCGTCACGAAGCAGCTCCCCTACGTTGCCTGCGGGGGTGGAGCGGAGTTGTATGGAGCCCCGGAGGATGGTGGGGGAGCTCGGGGGAGCAGCCTTGGGTCGCGGTGTAGGCAGGTGCCACAACTGGCACGCTGGCGTCAGCTGCAGAATCATGGCGAAACCATTGAGAGATGGGCCAGAGCAACGCGGGGCATACTGTGGACTATGGACGGGTGAACCAGGTGGTAACAGGGATGGTTATTAGGGTGACTAAGATCTGAAGAAAATAAGAATATAAGCCACGCTTGGTTCGAGCTTCCTGGCACCAGTGTTAGCTTGGGGGCTAATAGGCTACCTTGAGCACCCCTTCCATTTACATGACAGACAACTAGGTGGGCCAATAACAGAGCAGACCAGGACATTGGTGGGTTGGCTTTTTCTAATCCTGATATTAACGATTTAGAAAAAAGAGTCAAAAACATTTCTGGTGTTTCTGGGAGAGAAAAATGAGATAAAGGCTGTGTGTGTGGTTTTTTTTTTAAGAGAATTGACTGTTTTGAAATTTTTTTGATAATTAGGTGACCAGTAGATTCATTTCAGACAGTTAAAACCTATAAACACACCATTTTTCAGTCATTGACTCCTTTTAAGGCTTGGACCAGTGGAGTCTTTTGCACTCTATGTTATCCTCTGGGTAAAACAGTTGTAAAACTTGAAAAGCACTCAGAGAGCGCATACCTTCACCAATGCTCCTTCCGTGCCTCATGGATCACCCCCAAAATGTAATGGGTTTCTTTTGGAGTATTCTTATAAACACAGTGTGAGAAGATAAGAGCCTTGGTGGAGGTATGTGTTCTCAGATCATCACCAAAATGTTATGGGTTCCTCTCTAGCACAAGGACCACCTCTGGTAAAAATTTCATCCAAATCCATCAAGTAGTTTTGGAGTATTCTTGCAAACACAGCGTGAGAAGAAAAAAGCCTTGGTGGAGGTATGTGTTATATATAAATAAAGGGCACTTTATTGTGAAATGCAGTGTGGTGACGTGGACGTCCTGTCACGTTATCGCACGGCCCTGTGTAAGGCAGGGGGCATCCATCTTACAGTCTCTTATGCCCGATGCCCACACTACGGGCCATGCTGTATGCTGCTGCTCTTCATCTTCAATAAAGCCGTGTTCGCTAACTCATCTTGCCTCATCCTTGGCCAAGGTATTTTACCATACATAACATTTGGCGACTGAAGATTAACTCATGGAGGCGTGCTTTACACCACTGAAGCCTTTTCTGGAGCTTCCTGGCCAGCCGCAGGTGCCATGGCCCGACTGGTTGGGGGGCTTTGAAACCTACATCACAGCTCTGGATCTGAGGAAGCTGGATGGAGTGAAGAAGCGAGCGCTGCTTGTCCACTTCCTAGGCTCAGAAGGTCAGAGAGGTTTTCAAATGCTTGACCCAACCGACTGTTATGAAGAGGCTATTGAGATGCTAACTAGCTACTTTGCTAAGCCTGAAAACATGGCGCAGTGCGCAAAAACCCGCCACCGTCGATGATGAGCTAAGCTAGCTAACCCTACACCCTACGGAGACAACATAAACATTGCGAGTCCCGAAGGATGGTCAGGACTGCAACGTGTTGTGAAGCTAGATGGCATGAGTGTGTGGAATTACCAGGCAATGGGAGCTCCGATGCCGGCAGGAACGTCACATTTGCAGTGCAGTACAGCAAAAAAGTGATTTCAGCATTCAGGTTCCAGGTGACATGCTGAGGTGGAAATGTTATGGGGTGGGTTTATTCAGTGAGCTGGGGTTTACTTTCACAATCAGTGGGCAAAAGGTCAGCGGCCCAGGCCTAGTTCACCCAAGCTTCGCAGACATGGGTGTGGCCAAAGAGCACAGTGTGGACAATGAATGTAACGCAGAGAGTAGATATGGCACGGGGGGTGAAGACAACATGGAGGAAGGACCGAGACCGGGATTGCCTCCGCCCCTTGCGCAGCCAAAACCAGAGATGGAGGAGAGCGAGCCCGAGTTAGGTGAGAGCAACACCAACGAGGTCTTTATGGACATCGCGAACACCGGGACGTCCACTTCGCGCTCTCTGGGGGAGAGCTGCCCGGAAGGGGAACCCGAGCATGCAGGGGGCAACAATGCACAGCGACAGCAGACGAACTCGGACACAGCGCACAATGCAGCACAGCAGAGCACTTCGGACGGCTCAGTGCAGGAACCAGACAACTTCAGTGCCTGCACTCGGCCGGCTGCAGCAGAAGCGACCGAGTTGGCGGGCAGAGGTTCCGTTCTGACAAGCGACACCAGGGAAGCACTGGACGCCTTCAGCACTCAGGTTGAGTTTCAGCCAGCAACGGGTGAGGGGTCCGCTGCGACGACGGTGACTGCTGAACTGCCACAGTGTAACGAAGGTGCCAGACCGAAGGAGAGCGCAGAGTTGGCGAGTGCACGGTGGCACATCGAACCAGATAAAGCGCCATTACAAGTCATGGACTGGGTTTGGGTTTCTGCCAGCGGGAGGCCAGGACAGTGATTGATCGGACTGCAGCCAGTACAACAATGGGCGCCGCTGAGGAGTGGGGAAAAGCTGGGAACAGAGTGTGTTAGGCTGCTGGATGATTCACTGTGACATGTGAACAAGCTGCGGTGCGTCTGGGCGGTGGCTGTTGATGGAGGGGCTCCACGGAGGTCG
The DNA here is from genome assembly GCA_020510985.1 of Pholidichthys leucotaenia. Classification (NCBI taxonomy): domain Eukaryota; kingdom Metazoa; phylum Chordata; class Actinopteri; order Cichliformes; family Pholidichthyidae; genus Pholidichthys; species Pholidichthys leucotaenia. Next base: position 124,682,381 of record CM035837.1, on the reverse strand, counting down.
GCTGCCGCAGTGTGGGACCCAGGCCCCGGTGTCAGGAAGATTGGCCCTGGGGGCCCAAAAGCTCCTGGGAGGAGGCCACCAAGAGCCCGTTTCTAAACTCCGGCATGGGGGGGGCCTGCTTCAGGGCTCCAGTGAGGAGGCCGCCATGGGGCCGCCTCATAGCCCCTCTGACTGAACTGTTTTTCCCTGCCTGTCCCACTTTGTCCACAAGTAACTGTGCTGTGACAGTTTGATCTGTTTATAGTTCTGATATTTTGGCATGCATGTTATGTTATGGGGTTATTTTATGTGTTTTTCTTTTAGTTCAGCAGCACGGTGTGTGTAGTCCACCCATCAGCCCTATTTTAGGTTATTTTGTGTGAATGTGTTAGGCCAGTTTAGTACATTGGTTTTCGTTATTTAAGTGCGTGATTCGGGTTCCAAATTGGGGGGGGGGTCAATTGTGTGTGTGGTTTTGGACTTTTCTAAAGGGGGGAGGAAATGTTATATATAAAAAAGGGCACTTTATTGTGAAGTGCAGTGTGGTGACGTGGACGTCCTGTCATGTCACCGCACGGCCCTATGTAACCCAGGGGGCATTCATCTTATGGTCTCTTATGTCCGATGCCCACACTATGTGCCACGCTGTATGCTGCTGCCCTTCATCTTCAATAAAGCTGTGTTTGCTAACTCATCTTGCCTCATCCTTGGCCAAGGTATTTTATCATACATAACAGTATGCATTCAAGGATCATCACCAAAATGTTATGGGTTCTTCTCTTTTTTTCGATCCAAGATGGCGCCCACAGTGGCCGCCATGGTGTTTCACTGCGCCTTTCTTTGTATGTTTCTGTTCGTCAATTGTGTGTCTGCCTGCTCTTACACCCATGAAGAGCTACTAAATATCAGGACTTTCACTCCCACGGACCTACTCCCAGTTTTTTTGGCTCCTGCCGCCGATCTGTTTCACTTTTTAGCCCAAAAAGTGAGACGGCAAAAGAGAGGAAGGCGAGCGGGCGCTCTTGTGCGGCTTCGCAGGAGAGGCACGCGCATGGCTTTGCCTGGCATATTTCTCTCCAATGTCAATTCTCTCTTTAACAAGGTAGATGAACTGAGACTGCTGATGCGATTTAAGGACCTCTCTACCTCGTCTGCCCTCTGTTTTACTGAGACCTGGCTTAAGGAAGTGGCTCCAGACAGCGCGCTCCTCCTCGAGGGATTTCAGCTGTTTCGTGCTGATCAAGACACAGAGCTCTCTGGTAAGTCCTCAGGAGGAGGAGTCTGCTTTTACATCAACAGCAGCTGGTGCTCTGATGTAACGGTGATTTCCCAATACTGTTCTCCTGCTCTGGAATATTTATTCATTAACTGAAAGCCTTTTTATTCCCCGCGGGAGTTCGCTTCATTCATCCTGGCTGCTGTTTACGTCCCGCCCGATGAGGACGCGCGCGAGGCTCAGCGCGCGCTCGCAGATCACATTCAACAAACGGAGCGGACTTTCCCGGACTCTCTGGTTATTGTGGTTGGCGACTTTAACCAGAGCAACCTAAGCCACGATCTCCCCCGATACAAACAGTTTATTAAATGCCCCACCAGAGGAAAGAACACGCTGGATCACTGTTACACTACAGTGAAGGACGCGTATCGCGCTGTTCCCCGCGCTGCGCTCGGACTATCTGATCACGTGATGGTCCACCTCATTCCCACATACAGACAGAAACTAAAGCTCACTAAACCTGTTGTGAGCACTACGAGGAAATTGACCAGTGAAGCTGGAGAGAAGCTGAGCACGTGCATGGAAATAACTGACTGGGGCATGTTTAAAGGAGCCACGCATGATCTGGATGAGTACACGGACACTGTGAACTCATATATCCACTTTTGTGAGGAAAGCATTCTTCCATCGCGCACAAGGGTGAGGTACGCAAATGACAAGCCCTGGTTCACTGCTAAGCTCAGACAGATCAGGAAGGAGAAGGAAGCAGCGTTGAAAAGTGGAGACAGGGACTGCTACAGGGAGGTCAAATACCGGTTTAGGAGAGAACTGAGGAGAGCTAACTCTGTGTATTCTGAGAGACTCCAGCAGCAGTTCACTGCTAATGACTTGGCTTCTGTGTGGAGAGGACTGAGGCAAATCACCAACTATCGGCCTCAGGCTTCTAAAGGTCAGGATGACATAGCCCTTTGTCAAAGACTGTCCCAACATTATGCCCGTTTTGACACCTCATCAGCTGTGTCCATCTCCCCCTCTCCCCCCAGTGCCACTGCCTTCACGGTCCCCACTTCATCAAAGGCGGCCCCCCCTCCTCCCCCCCGCCCTTGTCATCAGTGAGCAGGATGTGCACAGACAGTTCTCCAGACTGAACCCGCGCAAGGCCCCCGGTCCGGACGGCGTGTCTCCCTCCACCCTGAGACACTGTGCGGATGAGCTGACTCCTGTCTTCACAAACATTTTTAACACCTCCCTGAAGTTATTCCACGTGCCGACCTGCCTCAAAACCTCCACCATCATCCCTGTCCCCAAGAAGTCACGGATCACTGGACTTAACGACTACAGACCTGTAGCGCTCACCTCTGTAGTCATGAAGTCCTTTGAGCGCCTGGTCCTGCCCCACCTCAAGTCCATCACCACTCCCCTCCTGGACCCGCTGCAGTTTGCCTACCGAGCCAACAGGTCTGTGGACGACGCAGTCAACCTGGCCCTCCACTCCATCCTGCAGCACCTGGACTCCCCGGGAACCTACGCCAGGATCCTGTTTGTGGACTTCAGCTCTGCATTCAACACCATCCGCCCCGCTCTGCTCCAGGACAAGCTGTCCCTGCTCAACGTGCCTGACTCCCTCTGCAGGTGGATCACTGACTTCCTGACAGACCGGAGGCAGCATGTGCGGCTGGGAAAGACTGTCTCTGACTCTGTTAGCATCAGCACCGGATCATCCCAGGGCTGTGTACTTTCCCCCCTACTCTTCTCCCTTTATACCAACTCCTGCACCTCCAGCCACCAGTCTGTCAAGCTGATCAAGTTTGCGGATGACACCACCCTCATCGGGCTCATCTCCAACGGCGACGAGTCCGTCTACAGGAAAGAGGTGGCCCAGCTGGCGTCCTGGTGCAGCCACAACAACCTGCAGCTGAACGCTCTGAAGACAGTGGAGATGATCGTGGACTTCAGGAAAGTCACAACCCCTCTGCCCCCCCTCACCCTCACAGGCTCTCCCATCACCACTGCAGATTCCTTCCGCTTCCTGGGCACCACCATCACCCGGGACCTCAAGTGGGAGCCGACCATCAGCTCCCTCATCAAAAAGGCCCAGCAGAGGATGTTCTTCCTGCGGCAGCTGAGGAAGCTCAAGCTACCCACCAAGATGTTGGTGCAGTTCTACACGGCCATCATCGAGTCCATCCTCACCACCTCCATAACTGTGTGGTACGCAGGAGCCACTGCCAGGGACAGACTAAGGCTGCAGCGCGTCGTGCGCTCTGCTGAGAAGGTGATCGGCTGCAAGCTCCCATCCCTCCAGGATCTGTACATCTCCAGGACCCGGAGGCGTGCAGGTCGGATCATAGCCGACCCTTCACACCCTGGACACGTACTGTTTGCCCCCCTCCCCTCAGGTAGAAGACTTCGGTCCATTCAGACTAAAACCTCCCGTCACATGAACAGCTTCTTCCCCTCTGCCATCAGACTGCTGAACACTAAGTGACTTATTAGACTCTCGTGCACTATGTACAGCAGCTCAACCAGACTCATGTCAATCATCACTGTTTTCTTTTTGCATTACCGACTGCACTATGTGGTACTCCACAATATCTGCTGCTCGCTAATATATTTAAAAATTGCTTTGTCTAGTATTACTCATTCATATTCTACATTTTATTGCATGTATAGTTTTTTATTTCTTTTATTTTTATCATGTTTAATGTTGCAGCATTGCACCGAGACAAATTCCTAGTTTGTGTACTACATGAACAATGGCAATAAATCTGATTCTGATTCTGACTCTAGCTTAAAGACCACCTCTGGTGAAAATTTCATCCAAATCCATGCAGTAGTTTTTGTGTAACCCTACTGCACAGATACAAACAATGTCCTTGGTTGAAGTACTCTCAGATCATCACCAACCTTTAATGGGTTCATCCTTGGCCCAAGGGCTACCTCTGGTGAAAGTTTCATCAAAGTCCATCCAGTAGTTTTTGCGCAATCCTGCTAACAAACAGACGGACAAACAAACCACCCCGATTACATAACGTCCTTGGTGGAGGTAATTAATTTGGAAAATAAAAGTGCTGCCAACTCTCACTCTTTTGCCCTCTCTCTCACGCCACAAACTTAATTCCTCACTCCAAAATGAGGATATTTCCTCAATTAATTACTATTACTATCGTGTTGGCTGTCTTTAGAGTTTTCCATAAAAAAGAGCTCAAGGCAGCATCAGCAGACTGAACACGTTCTAAAACTGATTCTGAGCTAAAGAAGTTTATGTAATGGGAAAAAGCAGTTCATGTGTATTGTGCCTATGCAGACTCATTCCACCCCTACTCCCCAGTTTTCCCCGTACACAATTCTCTCTAAATCTCACTCCAAGCTGTTCTGAAAAGTTGGCAACTCTGAATAAAAGCTTGTCTGTCTTATTTTTTAAGATAACTGGGCAGTATACAGTTAAATTAAGAGCCTGTTTGAACCAGCCTGTCCTGTAAATATTTCATTTCATGGCATGCTCGCTAGATGGCGGTATAGCCGTTAGCTCTCCACTAAAGAACACTGTACTCTTGCTCCGCCTTTTTCCTGGTTGTAAACTGGTTGTAGTCAGTGAACTTACGAAAAATCAGGCTGTCAGCTGGTTTCCAGTCTTTTTGTTTGTTTCAACAAAAAGGCCAAGCTATTTCAGCGAACTGCAATATTGTCAAAAAGGTAAGTTAACGGAGGAGGACAACGTGTCTTCCGGGAACATCGGAGGAGGGTGGGACTACTCTGCTGTAACGCTGCACATCGAAATATATAGTAATATATTGATATGAGGTTTATCATATGTAATAGTAGCTGGTAGCCAGCTTGGTGAGTACGTATATGGAAAATTAAGCGGTTTATTTTTGTGACCGGCAGGCCGGTGAGCGGTGCAGGCGTGTCTGGACTTGCCCAGGTTTTCTGCTGAGTGAGCGTGACTATGCAGGGTTTTCATTAAGACAGGAGATGCCAGCAAAGAGGAAAGCTGCTGCTGCCAGAGCAGGAGGAAAGAAGGCAAAAGAGGAGCCCGAGACACCCAAAGTTAAAGATTCCTTCACCTCTGCAAAAGAAGCCCTTCTGGCTGCAGGGTCACAGGTGAAAGGCAAGAAGAAGGTGGATGACAACTGTCACCTGTCATCGAGTGGAGAGGTATGGCGCTAAATGCATTTATAGTATTTTGTATATAAAGAGGATGTAATGACAACGACGCTATATTCTCTCCACCAGGTATATGAGGAATATGACTGCATGCTCAATCAGACAAACATCGGAAATAACAACAATAAATTTTATGTCATTCAAGTTATTAAAGCGCACAACAAGTACTATGCGTGGACCAGATGGGGTAGAGTGGTAAGTCTGTTTCACAATATTTTCTTATTTATTTTATTCTAATTAGCATATCCACCTTATTCCTAGCCCCCATGATGCCTTTCCTGAATTATGTGCACAACTTCCGGTACTAGTTTAGAACATAGAGTTGTCACTGAAACGGGACACTTTTCCTTGTTAAAAAACAATGACTTCGGCATCAAAAATGCAGGAACCCGGCCTTTTGCACCTCAGAAAGAGTAATATAATCGTACCACTTCCTACGACTATCGAGGGATAGGAAGAGGACTTTAAAACGTGGCCTCGCAGACAGTACCTCCGTTAGTTCGTGCCGCTGCTAAGATGCTAACGCTGTAAACAAATCGGAGCTCTGAGATATACCAGTGTCTCCACCGCAATAAAGTCAGTTGCATTTTGTTAAAAGATGTTGGACATAATCAAATTTACCTTAGAGCAGACGTAGAGTCTAGTCAGGGCCACAAAGAACCATAACATCGTGCTTGAGTGTGTTAATGTCTGGGTAAAACTGGCAGCTGTTTGTTTTACCCCGGAATTAAAATGCTCATGCTGCTGTCATGTCATGAATGCTTGTTATTTAACTTAACATGTACAGACATTTTCTGACAATTGTTCAAAATTTTATTGATATATATTTTGTGATAATTTAAAAATCAGTGCATACTGAAGCTGCTAATATCAAGTCCATATTGTTCTAAGGCAGTGCAACAAATGCAGCCCCCCCCAAAAAAACTGTTTGATGTCTTTCTTAAATTGTTAAGCCTTAGGAAGCAAACTGTTAGTATTTTTTTTTTTATTATTTTACTTCATGCAGCCTTGCATCTGGTGACGTATATGACACATAAACGTCAGATCTGTGACATTCATACAAGTGAAAACATACCTGGTGCTCTTGTGTCTGTCCTGTGTCTGTACCACAGATCACACCAACAGTCCTTTTTAGTTTTCAGTGCATGATCTACGCATTGCCATTGAAGCCACAGGTTTAGCTGTGCTTATCTGTGAGAAGCCTCCATTTATACAGTTTATGGCACAACCACAAACACCAGCAACAAGCACCAGAACTACACCAAAACATTAACAAAAAATACAAAAAGTACAAGTGCTGAAATTAGCGGCTACTTGAGTGCAAAACACGTATGTGGACTATACATTAAAATTAATTTGAAAAACTTTTAAAAACGCTATTTTAAATGCCCCACTACTCCACTCTTGCTGACTGATTTAACACTACTTCTGCCCGAAACCGGAAGTTGCGCCCATAATCGTTTCTACAGCAGCACACTCAGGAATAAGGTGGATACATTTTCATACATTATTTCCCAACAGTATTTAAGCTGCTGTGATTTATATTCTTATTCAGAACAGTTTGCCCTTAAATACTGCTTGTGTTTTCTACTTTCAGGGGGAAATAGGTCAGCACAACATAAATGAATATGATAAAGCTGAGAATGCTGTCAAGGACTTTGAAAAAAAGTTTAAGGACAAGACGAAGAACAACTGGACAGACCGGGTGAATTTTGTATCTCACCCTGGAAAGTACACCTTGATAGAGGTGGATGGTGAGCAGGATGCTGAGGTCAAGGTAACACAGATGTTCATCTTTTTTGGAACAAGGAGCATGATGCATCAGTGTGAAGGCAAAGCTAATAGTTAATGTCACGTTTCACTGTCGCAAATTTCCACAATGACTTTAAATCTTGGACACTTTGCATGTGTGTTTGCAGGTGGACAGTGTTGATGGTGTGACATCTCGGGTCACAAAAAGTGTCCTACCTTGCGCTCTTGATAAACCTACACAGAATCTCATCCAGCTCATTTTTAGCAATGACATGTTCAAAGAAGCCATGGAGTGTATGAACTTAGGTGGGTGTGCCCTGATAACCATTCTATGCAAACAGGTTGATGCAGTTTGCAAATGTTGAACACACCTATTTGTGTAACTTGCTTATCAAGCTGGCTGCTTCATGTCCTCAGTTTAATGCAGATTTGAGGTTAATCTCAGTCCTTTTGTATATTTGCTGTTGCCTATTGCCTTTGTTTCAAACACATTGGTAAGTCTTCATGTAGACTTCTCCTTATCTCAACACTTACAGCATATCTGAGCAGTGTCTTGAACTTTGCTCCAATATAGTTGTTGTTAAAGCTGTAGTAGAAAGTAGCTCCAATTAGAATTTTTCCTTTTTGTCTTTCGGCTGCTTCCTTTTGGGGTCACCACAGCGTATTATCACCTTATATAGTGATGATTCGCATGTCAATTTGGCAAGGATTTTTATGCCTGACGCCCCCCCTGATGCAACACTGCCCATTTATTCTGGCTTGGGACCGGCACAGGGAGTACACTGGCATGTGTACCCCCCTGTAGCCGGGTAGTCCAATTCCATTATGCTAAGCACCAAGCTAGAAGGCAGGAAGTACCATTTTTTTATATGCCCTTTGGTATGACCCAGCTGGGGCTTGAACCCATGACCTCCTGGTTGTGGGGCGGATGTTTTACCTCAAGGCTACTACTCTGGTCTGCTTCTCAATTAGAATGTCATCGAAAAGTTGATTTATTTCAGTAATTCCATTCAAAAAGTGGAAATCATTATCTAGATTCATTACCCACAGAGTGATTATTTCAAGCTTTTTTTTAAAAAATAAATTTGATTATGTTACAGCTAATGAAAACCCAAAATTCAGTTTCTCAGAAAATTAGAATATTACATAAGACCAATAAGAATAAGATGGATTTTTACTAGAAATGTTGGCCTACTGAAAAGAATGTCCACTCAATACTTTGTTGGGCTCCTGTTTTGAACTTTGTATACTTTATTGATCCCCAGAGAGGAAATTGAGGGCATCCACCTGGATGGATGAAGCAGCTACAGTACGGTGCTATTCCTTAACCATTCACACATACATTCACACCTAGGGTCACTTTAGAGTCTCCAGTTAACCTAACCTGCATGCTTTTTGGCCTGTGGGAGGAAACCGGGGAAATCCCGGAGTAAACCCACGCAGATACGGGGAGAAACCTGCAAACTCCACACAGATCACTGTTGGTCAGGGGCTGGGATCGAACCAGGGATCCCATGGCCAAGGGTGAGTTGCTGTGCTGGCGCACCGCACCACCACCTTTGACATGAATTACTGCATCAGTGCCGCGTGACATGGAGGCAATCAGCCTGTAGGACTGCTGAGGTGTTATGAAGGCCCAGGCTGCTTTGATATTGGCCTTCAGCTTCTCTGCATTGTTACATCTGGTGTCTCTCATCTTCCTCTTGACAATACTCCGGAGATTCTCTATGGGAGTTACAGTGGGGCAAAAAAGTATTTAGTCAGCCACCAATTGTGCCAGTTCTCCCACTTAAAAGATGAGAAAGGTCTCCAATTTTCATCATAGGTATACCTCAACTATGAGAGACAAAATGAGAGAAAAAAAATCCAGAAAATCACATTGTCTGATTTTTAAAGAATTTATTTGCAAATTATGGTGGAAAATAAGTATTTGGTCAATAACAAAAGTTCATCTCAATACTTTGTTATATACTTTTTGTTGGCAATGACAGAGGTCAAACGTTTTCTGTAAGTCTTCACAAGGTTTTCACACACTGTTGCTGGTATTTTGGCCCATTCCTCCATGCAGATCTCCTCTAGAGCAGTGATGTTTTGGGGCTGTCGCTGGGCAACACGGACTTTTCAACTCCCTCCAAAGATTTTCTATGGGGTTGAGATCTGGAGACTGGCTAGGCCACTCCAGGACCTTGAAATGCTTCTTACAAAGCCACTCCTTCGTTGCCCGGGCAGTGTGTTTGGGATCATTGTCATGCTGAAAGACCCAGCCACGTTTCATCTTCAATGCCCTTGCTGATGGAAGGAGGTTTTCACTCAAAATCTCACGATACATGGCCCCATTCATTCTTTCCTTTACACAGATCAGTCATCCTGGTCCCTTTGCAGAAAAACAGCCCCAAAGCATGAGGTTTCCACCCCCATGCTTCACAGTAGGTATGGTGTTCTTTGGATGCAACTCAGCATTCTTTCTCCTCCAAACATGACAAGTTGAGTTTTTACCAAAAAGTTCTATTTTGGTTTCATCTGACCATATGACATTCTCCCAATCCTCTTCTGGATCATCCAAATGCTCTCTAGCAAACTTCAGACGGGCCTGGACATGTACTGGCTTAAGCAGAGGGACACGTCTGGCACTGCAGGATTTGAGTCCCTGGCAGCGTAGTGTGTTACTGATGGTAGCCTTTGTTACTTTGGTCCCAGCTCTCTGCAGGTCATTCACTAGGTCCTCCCGTGTGGTTCTGGGATTTTTGCTCACCACTCTCGTGATCATTTTGACCCCACGGGGTGAGATCTTGCGTGGAGCCCCAGATCAAGGGAGATTATCAGTGGTCTTGTATGTCTTCCATCCATCCATCCATCCATCTTCTACCGCTTTTCTGGAGGTCCGGGTCGCGGAGGCAGCAGTTCAAGCAGAGAAGCCCAGACTTCCCTCTCCCCAGCCACCTGCTCCAGCTCTTCAGAGGGGATACCAAGGCGTTCCCAGACCAGCTGGGAGACATAGTCTCTCTACCGAGTCCTGGGTCTGCCCCGGGGTCTCCTCCCAGTGGGACGTGCCTGAAACACCTCAAGTGGGAGGCGTCCAGGAGGCATCCTAATCAGATGCCCATACCACCTCAACTGACTCCTTTCAATGTGGAGGAGCAGCGGTTCTACTCTGAGCCTCTCCCGGATGACTGAGCTCCTCACCCTATCTCTGAGGGTGAGTCCAGCAATTCTACGGAGAAAGCTCATTTCAGCCGCTTGTATCCGCGATCTCGTTCTTTCGGTCATTACCCAAAGCTCGTGACCATAGGTGAGAGTAGGAACGTAGATTGACTGGTAAATCGACAGCTTTGCCTTAGAACTAAGCTCCCTCTTCACCACAACAGACCGGTACAACGTCCGCATCACTGCAGATGCTGCTCCAATCCGTCTGTCGATCTCTCGCTCCATTTTCCCCTCACTCGTGAACAAGACCCCAAGATACTTAAACTCCTCCACTTGGGGCAGGAGCCTGTCCCCAACCCGGAGAGGACAATCCACCTTTTTTCGGCTGAGGACCATGGACTCGGACTTGGAGGTGCTGATTCTCATCCCAGCCGCTTCACACTCAGCGGCAAACCGTCCCAGCAAGAGCTATAGGTCATTGCTGGATGAAGCCAACAGGACAACATCATCTGCAAACAACCGAGATGAGATCCAGTGGTCACCAAGCATGACACCCTCCATTCCCTGGCTGCGCCTAGAAATCCTGTCCATAAAAATTATGAACAGGATCGGTGACTAAGGGCAGCCCTGGCGGAGTCCAACTCTCACTGGGAATGACTCCGACCGAGTGTTGGCAATACGAACCAAACTCTCACAACGGTCGTACAGAGACCGAATAGCTCGTAACAACAAGCCCAATACTCCATACTCCCGAAGCACCCCCCACAAAAATCCACGAAGGACGCGGTCAAATGCCTTCTCCAAGTCCACAAAACACATGTAAACTGGTTGGGCAAACTCCCACGAACCCTCAAGAATTCTCGAGAGGGTAAAGAGCTGGTCCGATGTGCCACGGCCAGGACGAAAACCACATTGCTTCTCCTGAATCCGAGGTTCGACCAACGGCCGGACTCTCCTCTCCAGTACCTTGGCATAGACCTTCCCAGGGAGGCTGAGAAGTGTGATCCCTCTAAAGTTGGAGCACACCCTCCGGTCCCCTTTTTTGAAGAGAGGAACCACCACCCCGGTTTGCCATGCCAAAGGCACTGCCCCCGACCTCCACGCAGTGTTGCAGAGGCGTGTCAACCATGACAACCCAACAACATCCAGGGTCTTGAGGTACTCAGGGCGAATCTCGTCCACCCCCGGGGCCCGGCCACCAAGGAGATTTTTAACCACCTTGGCGACCTCAGCCCCTGTGATAGGCGAGTCATCCCCTTCGTCCCCAAACCCTGCTTCCTCTGTGGAAGGCGTATCAGTGGGATTGAGGAGATCCTCGAAGTATTCCTTCCACCGCCCGACGATATCCGCAGTTGAAGTCAACAGTGTCCTATCCGCACCATACACAGTGGGGACGGGGAGCTGCTTTCCCCTCCTGAGCCGCCGAACAGTTTGCCAGAATCTCTTTGAAGCCGACCGAAAGTCTTGTTCCATGGCCTCACCGAACTCCTCCCATACCCGGGTTTTTTCTTCAGCAACCACCCGAGCTGCACTCCACTTGGCCTGCCGGTACACCTCAGCTGCTTCAGGAGTCCCACAAGCCAACCAAGCTTGATAGGACTCCTTCTTCAGCTTAATGGCCCCCCTCACCACTGGTGTCCACCACTTGGTTCGGGGGTTGCCACCACGAGATGCACCGACCACCTTGCGGCCGCAGCTCTGGGCCGCCGCTTCAACAACAGAGGTGGAGAACATGGCCCATTCAGACTCCATGTCTCCAGACTCCCTCGGAATGTGGTTGAAGTTCTTCCGGAGGTGGGAGTTGAAGACCTCCCGGACAGGGGCCTCAGCCAGACGCTCCCAGCACACCCTCACTATACGTTTGGGTCTACCAGGTCTGAATGGCTTCCTCCCCTGCCATCGGATCCAACTCACCACCAGGTGGTGATGAGTTGACAGCTCTGCACCTCTCTTTACTCGGGTGTCCAAGACATACGGTCGCAGGTCTGATGATACGATAACAAAATCGATCATCGACCTGCGACCTAGGGTGTCCTGGTGCCAGATGCACATATGGACACCCTTATGCTTTAACGTGGTGTTCGTTATGGACAGACTGTGGTTAGCACAGAAGTCCAATAACTGAACACCACCCGGGTTCAGATCGGGCAGGCCGTTCCTCCCAATCACCCCCCTCCAGGTTTCACTGTCGTTGCCCACGTGCACATTGAAGTCCCCCAGTAGGACAATGGAGTCTCCAGGAGGATCACCCTCCAGCACCACAGTCACAGACTCCAAAAAGGGTGGGTACTCTGAAACATCATTTGGTGCATAGGCACAAATGATGGTCAGGACCCGTTTCCCAACCCGAAGGCGCAGGGAAGCAACCCTTTCGTCCACTGGGGTAAACTCCAATATAGAGGCAGCAAGGTGGGGCGATACAAGAATACCCACCCCTGCTTGTCGCCTCTTGCCCGGGGCAACTCCAGAAAAGGCCAAGCTCCAGCCCCTCTCCAGGAGACTGGTTCCGGAACCGGAGCTGTGTGTTGAGGTGAGGCCGACTATATCTAGCCGGTATCGCTCAACCTCGTACACCAGCTCAGGCTCCTTCCCCACCAGAGAGGTGACATTCCCCATACCAAAAGCCAGTTTAGAAAGCTTGGGATCAGTCCGCCAAGGTCTCCGCATTTGACCGCCACCTAATCCACATAGCACCGGACCCCCATGATCCCTCCTGCAGGTGGTGAGCCCACTGGAGGGCGGACCCATGTAACTCCTTTGGGCTGAGCCCGGCCGGGTCCCATGGGTGGAAACCCGGCCACCAGACGCTAGCCTTCGAGCCCCTCCCCCAGGCCTGGCTCCAGGGTGGGACCCCGGTAACCCCATACCGGGCGGGGTACACTGAATCCTTGATATACAATTTATCATGAGAGTCTGTTGGATCGTTCTTAGTCTGGCCCTTCACCCAGGACCAGTTTGTCTTGGGTGACCCTATCAGAGGCAAATTGCCCCCGGACAACATAGCTCCTGGGATCACTGGGGCACGCAAACCCACCCCACCACGATAAGGTGACGATCCATGAGGGGGATCCATGTCTTCCATTTTCTAATAATTGCTCCCACAGTTGATTTCTTCACACCAAGCTGCTTACCTATTGCAGATTCAGTCTTCCCAGCCTGGTGCAGGTCTACAATTTTGTTTCTGGTTTCCTTTGACAGCTCTTTGGTCTTGGCCATAGTGGAGTTTGGAGTCTGACTGTTTGAGGTTGTGGACGGGTGTCTTTTATACTGATAACGAGTTCAAACAGGTGCCATTAATACAGGTAACGAGTGGAGGACAGAGGAGCCTCTTAAAAAAGTTGTAACAGGTCTGTGAGAGCCAGGAATCTTTCTTGTTTGTAGGTGACCAAATACTTATTTTCTACCATAATTTGCAAATAAATTCTTTAAAAATCCTTCAATGTGATTTTCTGGATTTTTTTTTTCTCATTTTGTCTCTCATAGTTGAGGTATACCTATGATGAAAATTGGAGACCTCTCACCTCTTAAGTGGGAGAACTTGCACAGTTGGTGGCTGACTAAATACTTTTTTGTCCCACTGTAAGTCAGGTGACTTTGCTGGCCAATCAAGCAGATAGATGGATGTACTTTATTGATCCCAAACTGGGATATTGCAGCACAGTGATACCATGGTCATTATGCCTCGGTGAGAGGCAATACAGTAGTGAGAGAGAGAGAGTGTGTCTGTCCGTCCGCCTCTGTTTCAGCTCGCCTGGTCAAAATTAAGTGGAACTAAAGGCTTGTATCATTGTATCACCATATTTTCTTGACTTTTAATTTGCCAGAATTTCAAAATAACGCTTTGTTTTTGAAAGACACACAAAAATACCCCACCTTTACCCTCAATGGAACGATACTGTGCATGTGCCCGGAAACTCCCGCCAGGGGAAAGTACTGAGCAATCAGCCAATACTGGGTGAACAAATGTCGTCTTTTTGCCCGTCTGTTTTCTTCCTCTACCATTAAACAGCAAAAGCTCCTGTTTACCTTGATTGTCATTGTATTCACGTACCTCCATCACTTCCACCATTGGGGACGGCTGTGGCGCAGGTCCCACAGGTCCCCCAGTAGTGTGGCCAACTACTGATGGGGAGGGTCAGGGGTTCGATTCCCACTCTGTCTGCAGTCTGCATGTCGAAATGCCCTTGAGCAAGACACTGAACCTCCAGTTGCTCCTGGTGGGTCAGGCCAGTGCCTGTGTATGGTGGCTAAGCTGGCATCACTGTGTGAATGGATGGATAGCAGGATCTGTTAAAGCGCTTTGTTCATCTAGAGATGAGCAAAAGTGCTGTATAAGTGAACGCCATTTACCATAAAAGGTTGGCCACTGTGCTCTTCTTCTGTGCTTGCAGCTGTTCAAATCAGTTTGGTGGCTCTTGGCAGCCGCTGAGAGTATGGGCTTGTGAACTGCAGATTATTTTCATTGTGCATGCGTGTACTCCAAAACTCCTGGATGGATTTTGATGAAATTTTTTACCAGAGGTGGTCCTTAGGTTAGAGAGGAACCCATAACATTTTGGTGATGATCCGAGAACGCATACCTCCGCCAAGGCTCTGGCACCGAGGCGTCAGCACCTTGTTGCTTTCGTTATGCCTTGATGAAACAAAGGCATACAGTAATCAGTTAATGCGTCTGTTTGTGGCTGTGTGTATCTGTCTGCCTGTCCGCCTCTCTGTTTCAGCTCGCTCAGTCAAAATCAACTGGAACTAAAGGCTTGTATCATTGTATCACCATATTTTCTTGACTTAATTTGCCAGAATTTTGAAATAACTTTGTTTTTGAAATAAACACAAATTTAACTCACGATTTATGTCAATGCCACTGTGAAAAAGGTATTGTAATAACTATTGTGGGCCAGTAGAGGTCGGAGTGCCACTTTTTTACAGCCGCCCATGCTACCATGCCACAGGCACCGAGGCACAGCACCTTGGTACTTTCATTAAACCAGGTATTGGTGGTTTTGGCAGTGTGGGCAGGTGCCAAGTTTTGCTGGAAAATGAAATCGGCATCTCCATAAAGCTTCTAGCAGAAGGAAGCATGAAGTGCTCTAAAATTTCCTGGTAGATGGCTGCATTGACTTTGGACTTGATAAAACACAGTGGACCAACACCAGCAGATGACATGGCTCCCCAAATCATCCCTGACTGTGGAAACTTCACACTGGACCTCAACCAACTTGGATTCTGTGCATCTCCACTCTTCTTCCACACTCTGGGACCTTGATTTCCAAATGACAGGACTTACCACCTGATTTGGGGAGTCAAGCCATCTGCTGGTGTTGGCCCACTGTGCTTTATTGATTCCAAAGTCAGCAGAGCTGTCCACCAGGTAATTTTAGAGCACTTTATGCTTCACCCTGCTGACAAGCTTTATGGAGATGGTGATTTCATTTTCCAGCAAGACTTGGCATGTGGCATGTGCCATCCATCAATCTTCTTCCACTTAATCCTTTTCGGGTCATGGGGGGGCTGGAGCCTATCTCAGCATCTTTGGGTGAGAGGCAGGGTACACCCTGGACAGATCGCCAGTCCATCACAGGGCCAACACAGAGACAGACAACCATTCACTCTCACAGTCATACCTAAGGACAATTTAGAATCCCCAGTTTGATGCCAATTAACCTAACTTGCATGTTTTTGGCATGTGGGAGGAAACCGGAGAAATCCCGGAGTAAACCCACGCAGACACGGGGAGAACATGCAAACTCCACACAAATTACTGTTGGTTGGAGGCTGGGATCGAACCCAGGATCCCTCGGCCAAGGGTGAGTTGCTGTGCTGCCGCAGTGCTAAACACTCCACCACCGCTGCGTGCCACCACTGCCGAAAGTACCAAAACCTGGTTGAATGAAAGCACCAAGGTGCTGATGCCTCAGTGCCTGTGGCATGGCGGCTATAAAAAAGTCACACTGCCACTTGTAGTGGCCCAGCATAGTTATTACAATACCTTTTTTCCCATCTGCATTGATGGTAAAGGTGAGTTAAATTTGTGTTTATTTTGAAAGCAAAGCCTTATCTGGAAATTGTGGCAAATTAAAAGTCAAGAAAGTGTGGAGATACAATGATACAAGCCTTTAGTTCCAGTTGATTTTGAGCAGGTGAGCTGAAAAGCTGGTAACAGACGGATACAGACACACTTAATGATTACCGTATGCCTACGTTGCCTTTGCGCTGAGGCATAAAAATACAGAAGCACAAGAATAAAATTAGGAGCACAAAGAAAAATGCTGGAGTAACAGATTTTATTAATTGAATACATGTATGATGCCATGCAATAGCAGGTAAACATCAAAATTTCCAAAAGTGAGAGCATAATTATGAATATTAAATCAGAATAGTTTGGAATGTTTCACACTTATATGTAATGAATATTGAGAGTTTCTTAAATAATCTTGCAAAAAACTAAGTTTGTCCAAACATTAATTTATTGAAATACAGTAGCAGTTTTGTGTCCCTTGTGGTTTTTTGTGGGGGGGTGCTTCAGGAGTATGGGGTATCGGCCTTGTTGTTACGAGCTTTCCATTCTCTATATGACTGTTATGAGAGTTTGGTTCGTGTTGCCAACACCCGGTCGGACTCACTCCCAGTGAGATTTGGACTCCGCCAGGGCTGCCCTTTGTCACCAATCCTGTTCATAATTTTTATGGACAGGATTTCTAGGCACAGCCAGGGAACAGAGGGTGTCATGTTTGGTGACCACAGAATCTCATCTCTGCTGTTAGCAGATGATGTTTTCCTGTTGGCTTTATCCAGCAATGACCTACAGGTCTTACTGGGACGGTTTGCTGCTGAGTGTGAAGCAGCTGGGATGAGAATTGGCATCTCCAAGTCCGAGTCCATGGTCCTCAGCCAGAAAAAGGTGGATTGTCCTCTCCGGGTTGGGGACAAGCTCCTGCCCCAAGTAGAGGAGTTTAAGTATCTCGGGGTCTTATTCACGAGTGAGGGGAGAATGGAGTGAGAGATTGACAGACGGATCGGAGGAGCATCTTCAGTGATGCGGACGTTGTACCGGTCTGTTGTGGTGAAGAGGGAGCTAAGTTCTAAGGCAAAGCTGCCGATTTACCGGTCAATCTACGTTCCTACTCTCACCTATGGTCATGAGGTTTGGGTGATGACCGAAAGAATGAGATTGCGGATGCGAGCGTCTGAAATGAGCTTTCTCCGTAGGATTGCTGGACTCACCCTTAGCGATAGGGTAAGGAGCTCAGTCACTTGGGGGAGGCTCAGACTAGAACTGCTGCTTCTCCACATTGAAAGGAGCCAGTTGAGGGAATTTGGGCATCTGATCAGGACGCCTCCTGGACGCCTCCCACTTGAAATGTTGCGGGCACGTCCCACTGGGAGGAGACCTTGGGGCACACTCCCAGGACTCGGTGGAGAGACTATGTCTCCCAGCTGGTCTGGGAACACCTTGGTATCCTCTCTGAAGAGCTAGAGCAGGTGGCTGGGGAGAGGGAAGACTGGACTTCTCTGCTTACTCTCCTGCCTCTGTGACCCAGACCTTCGGAAAAGTGGTAGAAGATGGATGGATGGATGGACAGCAGCAGTTTCTTGTATAAACAATAAACATGTAATATTCTTATTTAGCTTCCAGCCTGTTATCATCACAGCTGCTGTGACTGCTGACCCTCAGGTTCACCACCATGGACCTCAGAGAGACAAAGAGGAAAGAAAACATTGAGATAAGATAAGCCTTTATTAATCCCACAATGGAGAAATTCCATAAAATTAGTATTAAGACAAAAAAAATTCAGCTGAATTTTAGAGAAAAGTATTTAACAGGTTAAATTAACCCTTTGGGGTTGATATCCGCACCCCCGCAAGAGCATCACAAGGCCATTTTAAGATGACATAGCAAGAACACACTGCGTTGCAGCTTCACCACTCCAGCTTGTGTCGAAAGTGGAGATTTGAAACTCTCTCCCAGTTTTTAAACTGTATTGATAAGGCAAGTAAAACCAGAGTTATGAGAAAATAATTACCGTCATGCTTTTCCGAATATTTTTGTCATGTTTGGTGTATGTTTGGAGCAGCAAAAAAATGGTAAAAACTGAAAATGAAACGAAGCAAAAGTGTGGATTCAAAACACGTTTGTTGATAGATCCTGTATACACGGAGAAATGGCTTTAATTTTCTAGTACAAAAATATTTACCTGTGTGTAAAGGTGGGATGGGCAGGCGTTGCGTTTCTTTCCATATATTTGTCATTTTTTGTCATTTTACTTGACTTGATTTTACGAAAAGGGAAAAAATGGTCAGATCAGCTAATAATGACGTATCTTTACGTGGGGTGATGTGTGCCGTGCTGCCCTTCCAGGACACTTAAATTTTAAATATCTGTCTCTCTCGTTCATTCATTCATTCATTCATCTTCCTGCTCTTAATCCTTTTTGGGTCGTGGGGGGCCTGGAGCCTATCCCAGCATCTTTGGGTGAGAGGCAGGGTACACCCTGGAGAGCTCGCCAGTCCGTCGCAGGGCCAACACAGAGAGACAGACAACCATTCACTCTCACACTCATGCTTAAGGACAATTTAGAATCCCCAGTTTGATGCCAGTTAACCTAACTTGCATGTTTTTGGCATGTGGGAGGAAACCGGAGGAATCCCGGAGTAAACCCACGCAGACACGGGGAGAACATGCAAACTCCACACAGATCACTGTTGGCTGGGGGCTGGGTTCAAACCCAGGATCCCCCGGCCAAGGGTGAGTTGCTGTGCTGTCGCAGTGCTAACCACTTCTCCACCGCGCCGCCCTTATCTGTCTCTCTCTCTAAATATATATACCGTATAATATAAATAATATCATATATACAGTGGTGGGCTTCGCAGTGGCAGAGTGGTTATCACTGCTTCAGCACAGCAGCTCACTCTTGGTCGGGGGATCCTGGGTTCGATCCCAGCCCCCAACCAACAGTGATCTGTGTGGAGTTTGCATGTTTTCCCCGTGTTTGCGTGGGTTTACTCTGGGATTTCTCCGGTTTCCTCCCACATGCCAAAAACATGCAAGTTAGGTTAATTGGCATCAAACTGGGGATTCTAAACTGTCCTTAGGTATGACTGTGAGAGTGAATGGTTGTCTGTCTGTCTGTGTTGGCCCTGCGATGGACTGGTGATCTGTCCAGGGTGTACCCTGCCTCTCGCCCAAAGATGCTGGGATAGGCTCCAGCGCCCCCGTGACCCGAAAAGGATTAGGCGGAAGAAGATGGATGGTTATACAGTGGTGAGAAAAAGTGTTTGCCCCCTTCCTGATTTCTAATTGTTTTTGTATGTTTGTCACACTTAAATGTTTCAGATCATCAAACAAATTTAAATTTTAGACATTGGACAATGAATGGGGTGGCTGTGGCGCAGGTGTAGTGTGACTGACTACTGATTGGAGGGTCATGGGTTCGATTCCTGCTCCGTCTGCTGTCTGCATGTCGGAAGTGTCCTTGAGCAAGACAGTGAACCCCCAGTTGCTCCTGGTGGCCAGGCTAGCGCCTATGTGTGTATGGCAGCTCTTCCACCATCAGTGTGTGAATGTGTGCATGAATGGGTGGATAGCAGGATCTGTAAAGCGCTTTGGTCATCCAGAGATGAGAAAAAGCGCTATATACTGTAAGTGAACGCCATTTACCATTTACAAAGATAACACAAGTAAACACAAAATGCAGTTTTTAATTGAAGGTGTTTATTATTAAGGGGAAAAAAATCCAAACCTACATGGCCCTGTGTGAAAAAGTGATTGCCCCCTAAACCTAATAACTGGTTTGGCCACCCTTTGCAGCAACAACTGCAATCAAGCGTTTGCGATAACTGGCAATGAGTCTTTTACAGCACTGTGGAGGAATTTTGGCCCACTCATCTTTGCAGAATTCTTGTAATTCAGCCACATTGGAGGATTTTTGAGCATGAACAGCCTTTTTAAGGTCATGCCATGGCATCTCAATCATATTCAGGTCAGGACTTTGACTAGGCCACTCCAGAGTCTTCATTTTGTTTTTCTTAAACCATTCAGAGGTGGACTTTCTGGTGTGTTTTGGATCATTGTTCTGCTGCAGAACCCAAGTGCGCTTCAGCTTGAGGTTACGAACAGCTGGCTGGACATTCTCCTTCATGATTTTTTGGTAGACAGCAGAATTCATGGTTCCATTTACCACAGCAAGTGTTGCAGGTCCTGAAGCAGCAAAACAGCCCCACACCATCACACTACCACCACCATATTTTACTGCTGGTATGATGTTCCTTTTTTGAAATGCTGTGCTACTTTGACGTTGGATGTAATGGGACACACACCTTCCAAAAAGTTCAGCTTTTGTCTGGTCAGTCCACAGAGTATTTTCCCAAAAGTCTTGGGGATCACCAAAATGTTTGCTGGCAAAACTGAGACGAGCCTTTATGTTCTTATTGTTCAGCAGTGGTTTTCGTCTTGGAACTGTGCCATGCAGGCCACTTTTGCCCAGTACTTTCTTATGGTGGAGTCATGAACACTGACCTTAACTGAGGCAAGTAAGGCCTGCAGTTCTTTGGATGTTGTGGGGTCTTTTGTGACCTCTTGGATGAGTTGTTGCTGCGCTCTTGGGGTAATTTTGGTCTGCCGGCCACTCCTGGGCAGGTTCACCACTGTTCTATGTTTTCGCCATTTGTGGATAATGGTGCTCGTTGTGGTTCGCTGGAGTCCCAAAGCTTTAGAAATGGCTTTATAACCTTTTCCAGACTGATAGATCTCAATTACTTTTTCTCATTTGTTCCTGAATATCTTTGGACCACAGCATGATGTCTAGCTTTTGAAGATCTTTTGGTCTACTTTACTTTGTTAGGCAGGTCCTATTTAAGTGATTTCTTGATTGAGAACAGATGTGACAGTAATCAGGCCTGGGTGTGTCTAGAGAAATTGAACTCAGCTTTCCATAGATGTGATAAACCACATTTAATTTATGTTTTAACAGGGGATGGGGGGGGTCACTTTTTCACACAGGGCCATATAGGTTTGGATTTTTTACCCTTTATAATAAACACCTTCATTTGAAAACTGCATTTTGTGTTTACTTGTGTTATCTTTGCCTAATATTTAAATTTCTTTGATGATTTGAAACAGTTAAGTGTGACAAACGTACAAAAATGAGAAATCAGGAAGGGGCAAACACTTTTTCACACCACTATATATATAGCTATAGATGTCATATAAATCTATTACATATATTTGTCATTTTTTGTCATTTTACAAAAAAAAAAAAGTCAGATCAGCTGAAAGTGTTGTGCACACAAGCTGATGTGCACCTCTGTGTTGGTGACAGGAACTGCTTTTTTGAGTGGCTCAAATGATTTTCATGTAAATAGTTGTGTGTAACTTTGGTGTTTGCTAATTTTTTACATACGTTTTTGAAATTTACAGTTTATATTTGCATCCTGAGTTATGAACATGGTTTGTTAAACATGTTTGTGGGTTTCACAGTAAAAAATCAAACTTTTTCATACTCAAACTTTGTTTTTTGTGTGATTTTTAGGTCCAGTGTGTTAATGTAGTATGCAAAAATGAAAAGAAAATAACTGAATTCACACATGTGAGGTTGTGCTGAAACAAATGACACCAAACAAGGCAAGGTAAACAGTTTTTAATATGAAATATTCAGGTAAAATCAAAAGTAGTCAAAAAAAAATGCCCAATTACACCCTGGACCCTCAAGGGTTAATTTAACCAAGCAGTCCCCGTACGGGAAAAAAAGTAAACATCAGAAAAAAAAATGACATAAGCTTTAAGATTCAAATATTGCAGTTGTAGGAGTTATTGGTGTTTTAATAGTGAAATCACTGCATAATTTAAGCACAAAACTTAACTCCGTGCAGGCATCTGCTGCAGTGGTTTGCCATGTTTTTGAGTCGAGGAATGTTGGGACTTAAAGTTTCAGCAATGAACTGAAAACTCCAGCAAGAAAATACCCCGTCCTTCCTCTGCAAAAGTAAACGGCAAAGCCAGTGTGAAAACTAGAAAAGCACTCGGAGAGCGCAGACCTCCGCCAAGTACTTCAGTTCCCCCAAATATTGGAATTTTCCCCAAATATAATAGTCCTACATTTATTTTGTCTATATTTTCAGATTCCTTGACCATCAAAACATACCTTTAGCAATTGGATTCACATTGATATCTTTATTAGTTCAGTAGTTATTGACAAAAATCACTTTTTCGGTAATGACAGTTTTCTTCTGGATATAGCTCCATAGCTTTTGAAGATACAACAAATCCATTGGCACACTACTGATTCCTCAGTGTCTTGGCTATATTTTGGTGTTTGTTGTATGTTTATATCTTAATTTGTTACCTTACAGTGGTGAAAATTCCAAAGATCCCCTATTATTTCCTGTTCTGGATCACAGTATCCGGATTTTTTGCAGGATCCGGATCATCATCGTCATCATCATCATAGCAGTCTGTTGTGGGCGACAATGACTGTTTGATTTAGGTCTGATCAGATTCCTCCACACAGCTCTGTCCTTAGCCTTCCGCTGCCAGGAATTCCTGTCTATGTCCAACTTCTTCAAGTTTCTTTTTACAGTGTCTTTAAATCTGAGCCTTGGTCTACCCTGATTGCGTTTGCCCTTGCATAACTGTGAGTAGAGTAACTGCTGAGGGAGACGCTGGTGGTCCATTCTCTCAACATGTCCGAGCCATCTCAGGTTCATCTGTATTAGCATGTCCTCCATTGATGGTAGACCAGCTCGTTTCAACACTTCTATGTTGGTTATCTTGTCTTTCCATGAGATATTCATTATGGCTCGAAGGTGTCTCATCACGTACGTGTGGAGTTTCTTCACCTGCACTCTGTAGACAGTCCAAGTTTCAGCACTGTAAAATAGACTAGCCAGTACTGTTGCTCTGTACACTTTGCATTTCATATGGATAGACACATGTCGATAGTTCCACAGTCTCTCCCTCAAGTTTCCAAACACAGCGCTCGCTCTTACCATTCTGAGAGATACAGTGGGGAAAAAAGTATTTAGTCAGCCACCAATTGTGCAAGTTCTCCCACTTAAAAGATGAGAGAGGTCTACAATTTTCATCATAGGTATACCTTAACTATGAGAGACAAAATGAGGGGAAAAAAATCCAGAAAATCACATTGTCTGATTTTTAAAGAATTTATTTGCAAGTTATGGTGAAAAATAAGTATTTGGTCACCTACAAACGAGCAAGATTTCTGGCTCTCACAGACCTGTAGCTTCTTCTTTAAGAGGCTCCTCTGTCCTCCACTCGTTACCTGTATTAATGGCACCTGTTTGAACTCGTTATCAGTATAAAAGACACCTGTCCACAACCTCAAACAATCAGACTCCAAACTCCACTATGGCCAAGACCAAAGAGCTGTCAAAGGACACCAGAAACAAAATTATAGACCTGCACCAGGCTGGGAAGACTGAATCTGCAATAGGTAAGCATCTTGGTGTGAAGAAATCAACTGTGGGAGCAATTATTAGAAAATGGAAGACATACAAGATCACTGATAATCTCCCTCGATCTGGGGCTCCACGCAAGATCTCACCCCGTGGGGTCAAAATGATCACGAGAACGGTGAGCAAAAATCCCAGAATCACACGGGGGGACCTAGTGAATGACCTGCAGAGAGCTGGGACCAAAGTAACAAAGACTACCATCAGTAACACACTACACCGCCAGGGACTCAAATCCTGCAGTGCCAGACATGTCCCCCTGCTTAAGCCAGTACATGTCCAGGCCCGTCTGAAGTTTGCTAGAGAGCATTTGGATGATCCAGAAGAGGATTGGGAGAATGTCATATGGTCAGATGAAACCAAAATAGAACTTTATTGTAAAAACTCAACTTGTTGTGTTTGGAGGAAACAGAACACCATACCTACTGTGAAGCATGGGGGTGGAAACCTCATGCTTTGTGGCTGTTTTTCTGCAAAGGGACCAGGACGACTGATCCGTGTAAAGGAAAGAATGAATGGGTCCATGTATTGTTGAGATTTTGAGTGAAAACCTCCTTCCATCAGCAAGGGCATTGAAGATGAAACGTGGCTGGGTCTTTCAGCATGACAATGATCCCAAACACACCGCCCGGGCAACGGAGGAGTGGCTTCGTAAGAAGCATTTCAAAGTCCTGGAGTGGCCTAGCCAGTCTCCAGATCTCAACCCCATAGAAAATCTTTGGAGGGAGTTGAAAGTCTGTGTTGCCCAGCGACAGCCCCAAAACATCACTGCTCTACAGGAGATCTGCATGGAGGAATGGGCCAAAATACCAGCAACAGTGTGTGAAGACTTACAGAAAAAGTTTGACCTCTGTCATTGCCAACAAAGGGTATATAACAAAGTATTGAGATTAACTTTTGTTATTGACCAAATACTTGTTTTCCACCATAATTTGCAAATGAATTCTTTAAAAATCCTTCAATGTGATTTTCTGGATTTTTTTTCCTTCTCATTTTGTCTCTCATAGTTGAGGTATACCTATGATGAAAATTGGAGACCTCTCTCATCTTTTAAGTGGGAGAACTTGCACAATTGGTGGATGACTAAATACTTTTTTTACCCCACTGTAGTTCATCCTCCAGCCTAGCATTCTCTGAAACAGTACTCCCTAGGTACTTGAAAGTCTTGCACTTGACTAGGGGCTCTGTACCAATGCTGATCTCTTCTGGTAGTGATGTTGATAATTGGAACTTTGGTGGTTGATAAAGGCACTCTGTCTTCTTGATGTTGATTTAGAGGCTGAATTGGCTAGCTGCTCTTGCAAATTTCTCTACTAAAGATTGCATATCTTCCACGCTGTGTGCAACTAGAGCACTGTCATCGGCAAAGAGCATTTCTCTTACTACCTTTATCGATGTCTTACTCTTGGCTTTAAACTGTGCCACATTGAACAGGTCTGCTTCTTTCCTTGTTTGAATGTATACTCCTTCTGAAGTGTCTTTGAAAGCCACCTCAAGCATGGCTGCCAGATATAGCGAGAAGAGTGTAGGTGCCAGCACACACCTTTGTTTCACCCCGTTGCTTACTGAAAAGTCTTTAGATACTGAACCACTCATTGCCACGTTTGCTTACATACCTGTATGGAGTGCCTCGATCAGGCTGACAAACTTCTCTGTACAGCCATATTTCTTGAGTACCTGCCAAAGTCCTTGTCGCGAAACCATATCGAAGGCTTTACTGAAGTCTATGAAGACTACATAAAGCGGCATGTTCTGTTCAATACACTTTTCTTGAACCTGTTTCAAGCAGAAAATCATGTCCATTGTGCTTCTTCCACTTCTAAAGCCGCACTGGGTTTCCGGTAGTACATTCTGCGAGATGTGTTCACTGAGTCTGTTAAGTAGTACACGTGAGAGAATCTTACCAACAGTGGCTAGCAGTGATATACCTCGGTAATTTCCACAATCCTTCCTGTCACCTTTCTTGAACAAAGGCACAATACTTGCATCCTTCCAGTCTTGAGGTACTTTCTGGGCATCCCATATCTCTTGGATGAGCTTGTGCAGGCAGTTGGTCAGCTGAACACCACCAAATTTCCACACTTCTGCTGGAATTCCATCCCTTCCTGGAGCTTTACCATCCTGTGTTGTCCTGATAGCTGCCATTAGTTCATCAAAATTGGGTGGTTCATCCAGACTTGATACAGCTGGTCGCTGCACTAGAGCTTCTTTAGTCTCTTCAGTGAGATCTCCAGGGTTGTTTAGTAGTTGGTCAAAGTTGTCTGCAAATCTGTCCAGGATCTTGTCTTTCTCCTGCAAAACTGTTTCACCATCCATAGCCTTTAGTTGGATCAATCCTTTTGGTTTAGGGCTGTAGATTTCTCTCAAACCTGTGAAGAATGTTTTCATGTCCTTCCTGTCTGCTGCAGTTTGAAGTTTCTCCGCTTTTTCATCCCACCAGTTGGACTTCATCTCTCTGGTGTACTTCTGTAGCTCACTCTGAGCCTCTGAGTATTTCTTCCTCTTCGACTTTGTGTTACACTGTAGGTTTTCCTGCCTAGCTGTATTCCTCGCTTCTAGTAGTTTCTTCAGGTGTTCATCATGCTCATCAAACCAATCTTGATGTTTCCTCTCGGGGTAGCCTAATACATCACTCGCAGTCTGATACACCGTATCCTTCAGTGTTGCCCATTTCTCTTCTATGTTATTCTCCGAGTTGTTGCTATCCCTGTCTTTCAAGTTTTCATCCATTTCCTGTGCAAGTTCTTCCTGCTTCTTTTGGCCTTTCAGTGCACTAGTGTTTAGCTTCCGTGGTGGCTTTGCACCTGTCCTGCAGTGCTGTTTTCGTCTCCAAATCCTTAATTTAGATCTCAGCATAACATGATCAGTGCCACAGTCCGCGCCTCTCATTGCTCTGGTGTCCAATACATCCCTTATGTCTCTCTGCCTGACTATGATGTAGTCTAATAAGTGCCAGTGCTTGGATCTTGGGTGCTTCCATGTCTTCTTGTGTGTGTCCTTGTGCTTAAATAGAGTGTTGGTTATCACAAGGCTGTACTCTGAACATAGTGCAAGTAGAAGTTCTCCATTAGCATTGCACTTGCCTACTCCATAACTTCCTAGGACTCCTTTCCATTTCTTGGTGTCCGAACCAACTCTGGCATTAAAATCTCCGAGTATCAGCCTGTCATCAGTCGATACACGCCTGATAGTCTCACGTAAATCACTGTAGAACTCCTCCTTCACCTCCTCTGTGTTGGTCATTGACATCTTCCGCTGTAGTGGGAGTCTCATAGTCATTATCCTGTCGTTGATTGGCACGGGTTCCTCATCAAGCATTGCTGCTATCTCCTTTCTAACTGCAAAGCCCACTCCTGCTTCTCTCCTTTCTTGAGTTGATCTCCCACTCCAAAAGAAGATGTACTCATGGTCTTCCAAGCTGCCATATCCAGGCAATCTTGTTTCACTAAGTGCAGCTATGTCTACATTGTACCTATTCATTTCCAGGGCCACAAGCGTGGTCTGTCTTTCTGGGCGCTGTGATGTTGTTCTGTCCAACAGAGTGCGTACATTCCATTCTGCTACACACAAAGTTGCTATTTTCCTCTTCTTTTGTCTTCCTGCTCCTAGCTTACTTTTCGCTGCCTGTTGGAGTGTGAACAGATCAGCGCGGACCTTGTAAGCCCGGGCGATGTCCGGGCCGGTATGAGTTGCTTTCTGATTGACCATTTCATGAAACTGCTTGCAAAGTATTTGAGTACTGCTAGCTTTTGCTGGACTAGCAGCACATTCTTGGCAGATAAAGATATTATCTGTGGCAAGGACAAGCCAAGACAAACTGACTCCAGTATCTGTTGCAGTGACTGACCAGATGATAGGTTTGTTTATCTCTGCTCTTTGTGTAGTGCATGTCACAATGCACCGACTGGCACAGTCCACCACAGACCTTGCGACAGATGTGTTTATCTGCCAGGATGTCCAGTCTCACCCTGTGTAACTGGGAGTGGTCCACCACAGACCTGTGGCAGATATTGTTTTTAGTTCTGCCAGGATGCCCTGTTTCACCCTCCACGCCCTCGGAAGGGCGGGGCTGCCAGTTGAGTCGCCGACGGCCCGACCCATGAGACAGGTAGTACCGGTTTTCATGGTTATCCGGTAGCAAGCAAGCCAATGCCTGACCTGACACAAAAAAAAAAAAATAAAAGGGGGGGATGTAAGTCTCAGTTAAAAGCTGCCAATTTCTGACCAAAAAAAGTGGAATTTTATGGGTAAAAAGCTGCAACTTTAGCGAAAAGACAAAAAAAGGTGTAAATATCCAACTGTTTACAACCTAAAAACGCTACATACACTACCGTTCAAAAGTTTGGGGTCACCCAGACAATTATTTTGTGTTTTCCATGAAAAGTCACACTTATTTACCACCATGAGTTGTAAAATGAATAGAAAATATAGTCAAGACATTGACAAGGTTAGAAATAATGATTTGTATTTGAAATAATAATTTTTTCCTTCAAATTTGCTTTCGTCAAAGAATCCTCCATTTGCAGCAATGACAGTATTGCAGACCTAACATGATTGCACAAGGGTTTTCTAATCATCCATTAGCCTTCTGACGCAATGAGCAAACACATTGTACCATTAGAACACTGGAGTGATAGTTGCTGGAAATGGGCCTCTATACACCTATGTAGATATTGCACCAAAAAACAGACATTTGCAACTAGAATAGTCATTTACCACGTTAGCAATGTATAGAGTGTATTTCTGATTAGTTTAAAGTTATCTTCATTAAAAAAAAGTGTTTTTCTTTCAAAAATAAGGAAATTTCTAAGTGACCCCAAACTTTTGAACGGTAGTGTATATAAGATTTGAGTAAAATACTGCAAGTTTAAGCTTTTTTTAAACTGCAAATTCAAGAGTAAGAAAAGTTCTAAATTCACGAGGAAAAAGCTGTAAAATTATGAATAATAAGTTGTAAATTTTCAAGTAAGAAGCTGCACATTTCTGAGTAGAATGGCTCTAACTCTGCAGGAAAATCCTGCAAATTTATGAGAAAAATCCTCACATTTACAAAAGAATGTTTCTAATTTACATGAAAAAGGATGTGATAAATTGGCGTGTGTTGGCCATTTTTTTTTAAAAAGACAGCCGTGAGGAGGAACTAAAGGAGGTGTAAGGAGGTGTTAAATTCCGCAGATCTGCATTAATCAGCAGGGAAAAGAAGAAGAGGAATAGGTGATCCCCAGCAGCAGAAATTATCCAGTTAACCCAGGAAAAGTAAACACGACACCCCATGACACCCAACAAATCACCCCCCCATGACATCAGTGGGAACAGCTGGGCCAGACTCCACACCTCTGTCCATTTACATGTTCCCTTTTGAGGACAATTCAAACAGAGCTGCTGCTGAGATGGAAACCAAAGGGTTAAAGGGTCCAACCATCCATCCATCTATCCATCCATCCATCTTCTACCGCTTTTCTGGAGGTCTGGGTCGCAGAGGCAGCAGTTCAAGCAGAGAAGCCCAGACTTCCCTCTCCCCAGCCACCTGCTCCAGCTCTTCAGAGAGGATACCAAGGTGTTCCCAGACCACCTGGGAGACATAGTCTCTCCACCGAGTCCTGGGTCTGCCCCTGGGTCTCCTCCCAGTGGGACATGCCCGAAACACCTCAAGTGGGAGGCGTCCAGGAGGCATCCTAATCAGATGCCCATACTACCTCAACTGACTCCTTTCAATGTTGAGGAGCAGCGGTTCTACTCTGAGTCTCTCCCGGATGACTGAGCTCCTCCCCCTGTCTCTGAGGGTGAGTCCAGCAATCCTACGGAGAAAGCTCATTTCAGCCGCTTGTATCCGCGATCTTGTTCTTTCGGTCATTACCCAAAGCTTGTGACCATAGGTGAGAGTAGGAACGTAGATTGACTGGTAAATCGACAGCTTTGCCTTAGAACTCAGCTCCCTCTTCACCACAACAGACCGGTACAACATCCGCATCACTGCAGATGCTGCTCCAATCTGTCTGTCAATCTCTCGCTCCATTTTCCCCTCACTTGTGAATAAGACCCCAAGATACTTAAACTCCTCCACTTGGGGCAGGAGCCTGTTCCTAACCCAGAGAGGACAATCCACCTTTTTCCGGCTGAGGACCATGGACTTAGACTTGGAGGTGCTGATTCTCATCCCAGCCGCTTCACACTCAGCGGCAAACCGTCCCAGTAAGAGCTGTAGGTCATTGCTGGATGAAGCCAACAGGACAACATCATCTGCAAGCAACAGAGATGAGATCCTGTGGTCTCCAAGCATGACACCCTCCATTCCCTGGCTGCGCCTAGAAATCCTGTCCATAAAAATTATGAACAGGATCGGTGACAAAGGGCAGTCCAACTCTCACTGGGAATGAGTCTGACCGAGTGTTGGCAATACGAACCAAACTCTCACAACAGTCGTACAGAGACCGGATAGCTCGTAACAACAAGCCCGATACCCCATACTCCCGAAGCACCCCCCACAAAAAACCACGTGGGACGCGGTCAAATGCCTTCTCCAAGTCCACAAAACACATGTAAACTGGTTGGGCAAACTCCCACGAGCCCTCGAGAATTCTCGAGAGGGTAAAGAGCTGGTCCGATGTGCCACGGCCAGGACGAAAACCACATTGCTCCTCCTGAATCCGAGGTTCGACCAACGGCCGGACTCTCCTCTCCAGTACCTTGGCATAGACCTTCCCAGGGAGGCTGAGGAGTGTGATCCCTCTAAAGTTGGAGCACACCCTCCGGTCCCCTTTTTTGAAGAGAGGAACCACCACCCCGGTTTGCCATGCCAAAGGCACTGCCCCCGACCTCCACGCAGTGTTGCAGAGGCGTGTCAACCATGACAGCCCAACAACATCCAGGGCCTTGAGGTACTCAGGGCGAATCTCATCCACCCCCGGGGCCCAGCCACATAGGAGATTTTTAACCACCTTGGCGACCTCAGCCCCTGTGACAGGCGAGTCCAGCAGACTCTCATGATAAATTCTATATCAAGGATTCAGTGTACCCCGCCCGGTATGGGGTTACCGGGGCCCCACTCTGGAGCCAGACCTGGGGGAGGGGCTCGATGGTTAGCGTCTGGTGGCCGGGTTTCCACCCATGGGACCCGGCCGGGCTCAGCCCGAAGTAGTTACATGGGTCCTCCCTCAAGTGGGCTCACCACCTGCAGAAGGGATCATGGGGGTCCGGTGCTATGTGGATTAGGTGGTGGTCAAAGGCGGAGACCTTGGCGGGTTAAAGGGTGACGTGGCTTTATCAGCAGCACTGATCCCCCCCACCCCCCCCAACTGACCTGCTGGCCATCAACTAACAACTCCTCAGGCCTGTTAACAAAATTTTAACAACAAAAGGACATGCAA
Source organism: Pholidichthys leucotaenia (assembly GCA_020510985.1). NCBI lineage: Eukaryota > Metazoa > Chordata > Actinopteri > Cichliformes > Pholidichthyidae > Pholidichthys > Pholidichthys leucotaenia. Next base: position 124,651,292 of record CM035837.1, on the reverse strand, counting down.
AACAATGAAGATTCACTTTGATTTAACAGGATAACGGTGTGAATTTTCTGGTCTGTGAATGAACAGAGCAGCCATGAGTGTTTCATGGAGTCACTTATTGAATTATAATGGTTATTCGAAGTCACAATTTCAGGAAACATAAACTTCAGGGGAAACTTAAACCCATGACACATCGTTTTAAATTTTGCTGATTTTTTTTTTCCACTTCTCTTCCAGTCCTTATGGCCACTTTCTGATTGTTTTGAGTTTTTAAAACATCATTTTAAGAATAATGTTAACTTGTGGAGAATGTTGGAAATGAGGAGGCCGGTTTACGAGCAGACGAAATTTATTAACCCCTTAACGCCTGAATTTATTTCCAATTATGAAAAAAAAAAAATTTCACTTGTGTTTTTGCTTTCAAGTAGATGCTAAATTAAGTTGAGAAAGTTAATTTGACTATAGCACATAAAATAGATATAATTTTAGGTATGATGCAACTTAGCGAAAACAGGCATCTATGGTAAAAAAAAAAAAAAATTGTTAAAAAAGCACCTGTTCCCATCTCAAGTATGAAGAATCTTTTATTTATGCAACAAAGTTATTTTCAGTATTTTCAACTCTCATGACTGCCAAACTATAACCCTAACACTAACCCTAACCCTAACCCTAACCCAAACCCTGACCCTAACCCTAACCCTAGCAATCAGGAAATGGATGGTGCTCCGTCTCTGACCGTTCCTCCGAGAAACTAATGCTTGCAAAAGGTTCCTAGGTATGTGTTGGAAGTGCTCCAACCGGAAGTGGAGGAATACAGACGGTATTTTGGTTGCATTTGGAGCGGAAGCGGTTTGATACGAATTCGCGACAACAGGCGTCAAGGGGTTAACACTCTCTCATCAGACATACACATAAAAAGCAAGGACACAGCCAAGCAGGTTTCTCCTTATAAACTCAACAGATCATCTCACATCTCAGAATCAGAATCAGAATCAGAATCAGGTTTATTGCCATTGTTCATGTAGTACACAAACTAGGAATTTGTCTCGGTACAATGCTGCAACATTAAACATGATAAGATAAGAGAAATAAACTATACATGTAAATAAACTATACATCTGCCTGACATTTCACATCACACTGCATGACATCATTGGAAGAAATACTCCAAACATATTCACAAGACGACATGTAAACTCACATAAGGATTGACATATCCAGCCTGTATTGTGTTGTAGCTTAGTTTTTTTTTTTTCTTTTTTTCTCTGTGACATTTTGTCTTAGATTTGTTTTGAATAGTAACTGCTTAACTTAGCTTAGTTTTCTTTTTTTCTCTCAGTCACATTTTGTCTTTGCTTTGTTTTAAATTGTAATCGCTCTTGTCTTGTTTTCTCTTTTTTCTCTTTTGAATTCTTGGATGGAATATGGGTGGGCAATATAAGCTGCGGCTTCAGCCATCACCCATTTCGGATAACTCACGTGGAATTGTATAGAAGAAGGAGTCTTTGTCTAATTTGACCTTGTTGTTATATTATACAGTTTCTTTTAACATGTACTGTACTATCCGAAAAAATAAATTCATTCATTCATTCATTCATCTAACCCCACAATACATCTCCCTTAAACCCCCAGCTCCCTCTTCCTGCCAACTCCCCATGACGTTCCTGTCTATTATTCTCTTATGTTTAATCACTACCTCCTGACTGAGACGCTGTCTACCAAATCCTCTACAATATGCATTGCCACACCACCCCCCAGAGACAGAGTTCTCAGTCACCACGTATTTTGGGCTTCAGTCTCCTCCCATATCTGCTGTAACGGGGGTCTCTGTGCCGGCGGGGGGCTGCTGGACGTGTGTCTGACTGCGGATGGGCCAAGGCGGGGGGGGGGGGGGGCTTTGCTCTGCCCGTGTGGCTGTCCTGGTGAATCGTTTGCCTGGGGAGTTCTTCGTGGGGGTCTTCCACGCCGAGGGGCCCGGGCCAGCAGCACTTGCTCGTCCGCCACTACAAAGGCGGGCTTAAGTCTGTCTGTGCATATTTTCTCCCGACGACCCCCCAAGTCTAGCAAAAAATGCTTGTCCTCTGTTTCCAGCACTCTGAACGGGCCATCATAGGGTGGGCGCAATGGCGGGCGGTTGGCATTGTGTCTGACGAACACGAACTCTGCGTTCTTCAAAGGTTTTGGCACAAAAGCGCATGGAAAACAGTGGTGGGCCGGGCCCGGCAGCATGCCTGTGTTTGCACTACGCTGCAAACGCTGAGACGGGCAGCTGTCCGGCGCGGGATTATCTGGCAAAAATTCTCCGGGCAGCCACAGTGGCTGAGAAAAAACCAGCTCAGCCGGGGAAGCCTCCATATCCTCTTTTGGTGCGGAACGCAACCCCAGTAAAACCCACGGCAACCGGTCAACCCAATTTGCATCCGTCAACGAAGCCCTGAGTGCTGCTTTCAGTGACCTGTGAAAACGCTTGCATAACCCATTTGCCTGTGGGTTGTACACGGTTGTGCGATGAATTGCAACACCCAGGCTGCGGGCCATCGCGGACCAAAGTTGGGAAACAAACTGAGGGCCCCTATCGGACGTCATGGCCGACGGGATTCCAAAACGTGCCACCCATGTTGTCAAAAAAGCGCGTGCCATGTTCGCGGACGTGGTTGCCGCCAGTGGGACTGCTTCTGGCCAGCGTTTGGTGCGGTCCACCACTGTCAGAAAGTGCATGCACCCCTGCGATGGCGGGAGGGGGCCCACGAGGTCCACGTGAACATGGTCGAATCTTTTAGTCGGTATACTAAATGGCTCCAAAGGAACCTTCGTGTGTTTGTGCACTTTGGCTCGTTGGCACACTATGCAGGCTGCCGACCACTTTTTCACTTGTTTGCGCAAGCCTGGCCACATGAACTTCGCTCCCACCATTTTGACTGACGCGCGCACTCCTGGGTGTGCCAAAGCGTGAACTGACTCAAACACGCGGCGGCGCCATGTGACCGTGACCACCAGGCGTGGGCGTCTCGTGGAGACGTCGCAGATTGGGGGGGGCTGCCGTCTTGCAGCACCCTGCTCTCCAGCCTTAACCCTGTTGGCCCAGACTGGAGCGCGTGCACGTCCATATCGCTAATCTGCTCTGCGGCCATGGCTGTATAATCTATCCCTACACGGATCGGGGCCACAACCGCGTGCGAGAGGCAGTCCGCCACCACATTCAGTTTACCCGACACATGCTGAATATCGGTCGTAAACTCCGAGATCGTGGCCAGCTGTCTCTGCTGCCGGCCCGACCAAGGTTCCGAAACCTTGGCCATTGCGAACGTCAGCGGCTTGTGGTCCACGAACGTGGTGAAGCTGCACCCTTCCAGTCAGAACTGGAAGTGGCATATGGCCAGGTGGAGAGCCAGCAACTCTCTGTCGAACGTGCTGTATTTACGCTCACTGTTGCTCAAAGCCCTGCTGAAAAAAGTGAGCAGCTGCCAAGAACCGGTGACACGTTGCTCCACGACGGCCCCTATGGCCATGTCCGAGGCATCGGTAGTGAGCGCTATCCGGGCCGCCGGGTCTGGGTGCGCCAGCAGTGCGGCGTTTGCCAGGGCTGCTTTAACCTCAGAGAACGCCTGCTCTCGCTTCGGAGTCCATTCGACTCCATCCGCGGGTTTCTGTCTCTTGAGCACGGCGTACAATGGCTGCATGAGTTGAGCTGCATGGGGGAGGAAACGGTTATAAAAGTTAACCATCCCCAAAAATTCCTGCAGCGCCCTGACCGTCTGAGGCCGGGGAAAGTTTGCCACTGCGCGCACTTTGTCGGGCAAGGGTATCGCTCCCTCCGGTGAGACGCGGTGTCCCAAAAAATCAATCCCCGCCACGCCGAACTGGCACTTCGCCTGGTTGATTATTAACCCGTGCTCCTCCAACCTCTGGAAAACCGTCCTGAGGTGGGTTACGTGTTCGTCTTCGGACGCACTGGCTACTAGGATATCATCCAGGTAGACTAACACAAACGGGAGATCGCGCAGCACCGCGTCCATCATGCGCTGGAACGTCTGTGCCGCTCCTTTTAACCCGAATGGCATGCGCAGAAACTCGAACAAACCGAGCTGAGTTATTACCGCTGTTTTGGGTATGTCCTCCGCGCGCACTGGGACCTGGTGGTAACCGCGGACCAGGTCTATTTTAGAAAAAATGCGTGCCCCGGCGAGGTGAACGGAAAAATCCTGAATATGGGGAATGGGGTATCGGTCGTGTGCTGTGGCATTATTCAATCTGCGGAAATCCCCGCACGGTCGCCACGACCCCTCAGCCTTAGGCACCATGTGTAGCGGGGATGCCCATGAGCTGTTTGATCGCCTGATGATGCCCAACCTTTCCAGGTTGGCAAACTCCTCGTGCGCTATGGCCAGTTTAGCTGCGTCCAAGCGCCGAGGTCGTGCAGAAACGGGTGGCCCGCTGGTGGTGATAAAGTGCTCCACCCTGTGTTTAGTGATGGCCGCCGAAAATGTCGGGACCGTGAGTGCTGGGAACTGAGTGAGCAGTGTGTAGAACTTACCTGGAGCTGTGACGTTGGCTTGTGTTACTGGCCCGGCCCCTCGAGCTGTACAGGGGAGAGAGTCAAAGGACAGTGCATTAACCAAGCGCCTATTAGCAACATCAACTAGTAAGCCACGTGCACAGAGAAAATCAGCTCCCAGGATTGGGAAAGTCAGTGCTGCTATGACAAAAGTCCACTCGTATGTACGGCCGTGTAGGGATAAAACCAGTGTTCTCTCACCAAAGGTCTTAATGTCCGAGCTGTTTACTGCCACCAGCCTGGGACCGCTAGGTCCTGCCAGTCGGGTCGGCGTAGGTTGGCAGGATGATGCTCTTCTGGGCTGCGGTGTCTTCAAGGAACCGTCTCCCCGAGCGCGAGTCCATCACGTAGAGCAGCTTGTTCTCTTCACCGGCGGTCGCAGCTGCTACCGACTGCCAGCTTTGGCGTTTCCCGAGCGCTTGAATTGGTACGGTGGCGCGCATCTGCGTGCGTTCTCTCCGAAGCGGCAGTGGTAGAAGCAGAGCGCGTCTCTCTGGCACTCCTGGGCTGCTGCTACCGTCGGTGGCTCCTTGCCTCCTCCGGTCGTCTCGCTGGGTACCGCCGTCGCCGCGTTGACTGTGGGCACTCTGGTGGTGAGGATGATCCGGTCTGCCTCCTGGGCTAGCGCACAGTAGTCACGCACGGCCAGCAACGGCGAATTGGCCAGGACCGCTCTCGTCTCTGTTGGAAGGTTCTGGAGGAAAAGGTAGGCAAACAGAAAATACCCGTCGTCCGTGCCCATTAACGCCAACATCTTCTCCATCAGATCGACGACTGAACCATCTCCTAACTCGGGACGCCTCAGGAGCCTCTCTGCTCTCTCACAGTCCGAGAGCGTGTAGCCCCGAGTCAGCACCGCTTTGAGAGTCTCGTATCTGTCGTGGGCTGGGGGCTGGTCGAGCAGGCTCGCTACCTGCTGAGCTGTGCGAGCGTCCAGCGCTGCAACCACATGGTAAAACTTGGTGTCGTCTGCCGTTATTCCCCGCAGGGCGAACTGGGCCTCGGTGTGGTGGAACCAAAAGCGTGGGTTGTGCTGCCAAAAGTCCGGTAGCATGACTGCAACAGCGCACGTGTTGTTGGGGCTTCCCGTCCAGGCCGACTCCGGGGTTCTTGCCTCGTGTTCCATAATACGTCTAGGGTCACCAGTGTGGAGAGTGTTGGAAATGAGGAGGCCGGTTCACGAGCAGACGAAATTTATTAACACTCTCTCATCAGACATACACATAAAAGCAAGGACACAGCCAAGCAGGTTTCTCCTTATAAACTCAACAGATCATCTCACATCTGCCTGACATTTCACATCACACTGCATGACATCTAACCCCAAAATACATTTCCCTTAAACCCCCAGCTCCCTCTTCCTGCCAACTCCCCATGACATTCCTGTCTATTATTCTCTTATGTTTAATCACTGCCTCCTGACTGAGATGCTGTCTGCCGACTCCTCTACAATATGCATTGCCACAAACTGACTTAAAGTACATTTCTAACTACACTATATCATACAATATGCCATTTAACATACAATTTCATTTGATCACATTTAGATCTTAATTCAAACAAGCAGAGTATTTGCAACCAACTTAATTAAGACTTGAACGAAAACAATCCATCTGAATACAACTGGGAGCGTTTAAGAATAATAATCTTTGGATTCTTTAATGAAGTTCTGCCTGCAGATCACCTGCACTCAAACATTCCAATTACCACTCATGAGACGGACCAGATTCCATACAAAATGTTAAAAATTTTGCTTTGGCTTCGTCTTTAAGGGGTTGCTGTTGCAGTTAAAAGTTTCAAGTGTTGGAGAGTCCACCTTTGTATAAAACGGCCAAGTCAGTATACCACAAAATGCTCAAAGTCGCTAAGATAATTCAGAGGTTAAACCAGCTGTTAGTGTCATTTAAACCCTTCATGGCTTTGACAACGTGGAACCGGCATTTCACTTTGAAACGGATGGCTCGAGTTATTGCAAATGAGCAAGTTTAAAACACACATAACACTAAAGTTAAGAGCATTATGAGGATCCGGATCAGTCTTTGATATTTCCAAGAACCTATTGGGATCTTATCCTGTATTTTTTTTTTGGCAAGCGTCCTGACCGTTTATTGCAGAGTTATATACACATATGCTAAAAATGGCCCTATCTTGCAATGATAAAGAATCCTTTAAAAAATTCCTGGATCCAGACAGTGATCCGGATCACTCCCAAAATCGAATCACTTCTTCCTTGTCCCATATCAGACTTGTCCTGAAAATTTCGTCAAAATCCGTTCATAACTTTTTGAGTTATGTTGGTAACAGACAAGCAAACAGACAAACAAACCCCGGTAAAAACATAACCTCCTTGGCGGAGGTAACAATCAATGTGATGAATAAATGGTGTACTTGCTGAATACGTGTTTTTTTTTTTTTTTTTTTTTTTTTTCAGTTACCACTATTTTATAACAGTTCAGCTAGAGAGTGACTGTGACAGGAAGTCATCCATGTGCTGTAACAAAAGCCACACTACCGCCTCTAGTGGCACGGCATAGTTATTACAATACCGTTTTTTCTGGCTCCATTGACAGTAAAGGTGTATTAAATTTGTTTATTTTGAAAACAAAGCCTTATCTCGAAATTCTGGCAAATTAAAAGTTGAGAAATTTTGGCCATACAATGATATGAGCCTTTAGTTGCACTTAAGTTTGACCAGGCAAGCTGAAAAGCTGGTAACAGACAGATTAGAAGAAGAAGGAGAAGGAGAAGGAGAAGCCCGGGAATATGGTGAGGATCATGTTCTTTGACTTCTCCAGTGCTTTCAACACCATCCAACCGATGATCCTGAAGGACAAGCTGCTGCGCGCAGGGGTGGACCAGCACCTGTCATCATGGATCCTGGACTACCTCACGAACCGGCCTCAGTTTGTGAGAACCCGGGACTGTGTTTCCGACACGATCATCAGTAGCACGGGGGCCCCCCAGGGAACGGTGCTGGCTCCCTTCCTGTTCACTCTTTATACTGCGGACTTCTCACACAACACAACACACTGCCATCTACAGAAGTTCTCTGATGACTCTGTGATCGTTGGTCTCATCTCCAACGGAGATGAAGCTGAGTACAGAGGGCTTATCCAGGACTTCGTGGACTGGTGCCATCGGAACTGCCTCCATATCAACGCGAGGAAAACTAAGGAGCTGGTGGTGGACTGCCGCAGGCATGGGCAACCCCTCACAGCACCAGTAAATATACAGGGAACAGACATCGAGATGGTGACATCCTATAAGTACCTGGGTGTTCATCTGAACAATAAACTAGACTGGTCACACAATACTGACGCACTCTACAAGAAGGGACAGCGCAGGCTGTTCCTACTGAGGAGACTCAGGTCTTTTGGTGTACAAGGGGCGCTGCTGAAGTCATTCTATGACACGGTGGTGGCATCAGCCATCACTTTTGGAGTGGTCTGCTGGGGCAGTGGCATTACTGCAGCCGATAGGAAGAGACTGAACAAACTGATTAAGAAAGCTAGCTCTGTCCTGGGGCAGCGCCTTGATCCGATGGAGGAGATAGGAGAGAGAAGGACGGTGGCTAAACTGTCATCTCTGCTGGAGTCCGAGTTCCACCCTATGCAGGACATACTGGATGCACTGAGGAGCTCATTTAGCAGCAGACTACATCATCCCAGGTGCACAACCGAGAGGTTTCGTAGGTCCTTCCTACCAACGGCTGTCAGACTGTACAACCTAAGCAGGGCTGCTCGCAGAGATAGCAAAAAGACGTAACAAACTAATAGTTTTTTGAATGCAAAAGATGCAATAGACTTACACAATGGTCCTCTCCGGCATACAACTAGGAACATATCGGTCGCTATGGAGGGTGAGAATATGTATGGGCACATAATCATACCATGTAGGATAACTAAGTAGACGGTTATGCTGTTTCATCCCATCTAGCAACAATGCTCTGCACTGTGTGTGTTTATATATTTACATATTTATTCCACCTAGCTACAATGCTCAGCACTGGGTGTGTTTATATTTATATATCTATATATTTATTCCATCTAGCTACAATGCTCCGCACTGTGTTTTTATATATCTACATATTATTCCATCTAGCTACATTGCTCCACACTGTGTGTGTTTATATACTTGCATATTTATTCCACCTAGCTGCAATGCTCCGTACTGTGGGTGTTTATATATTTACATATTTATTCCATCTAGCTACAATGCTCTGCACTGTGTTCATATATTCATATATTTATTCCATCCAGCTACAATGCTGTGCACTGTGTGTCTGTGTGTGTGTGTGTATATATATATTTTATAGTAATATGTACATATGTATATTAGCTGCTCTTGCTTGCTTTTTTTTTTTTTTTTTTTTTTTTTTTTTTCCTTGCCTTCTGATTGTTGCTCTGAGTGTTGCTATCCCTGTGCTGTTGCAATCCTGGAATTTCCCCGTTGTGGGACTAATAAAGGCTTATCTTATCTTATCTTATTACAACCAACCACACACACACACACGCTGACTGATTAGCGTATGCCTCCATTTTCACCGAGGCATAATGACCATGGTATCACTGTGCTTGACTGGCCAGCAAACTCGCCTGACCTAGCTCCCATAGTGAATCTATGGAGTATTGTCAAGAGGAAGATGACAGACGCTATACCCAGCAATGTAGATGAGCTGAAGCCCGTTATCAAAGCAACCTGGGCCTTCATAACACCTCGGCAGTGTCACAGGCCGATCGTCTCCATGTCACACTGCATTGATGCAGTAATTCATGCAAAAGGAGCTCCGACCAAGTATTGAGTGTGTACATGGACATACCTTTCAGTAGGCCAACATTGCTATTAAAAATTCATTGGACTTCTTATTGGTCTTATGTAATATTGTAATTTTCTGAAACAGAAATTTGGGTTCATTATTAGCTGTAAGCCATGATCATCAAAATGAAAAGAAATAAGCACTTTAAATATGTCACTCTGTGTGTAATGAGTCTGAGTTTCACTTTTTGAATTGAATTACTGAAATTAATCGTCTTATTGATGATATTTTAATTTATTGAGATGCACCTGTAAAGCTAGAGAAGAGTCAGAGTGAAAAACCTGAAGCGAGAAATAAGTTATGTTTAAGTGATTTTTACTTACAGTTGGGAGTTACTAAAAGTAGAATGAATACACAATTTGACATAGTTTTTGTGAGTGAAATTGTTGGAAAATGTAACAGTGGTCTAATTGATATTTGTGTTGTTTTTTTTAATGTGGCTGTCACACAGACATCAAGAAGATGCCTTTAGGTAAGCTTAGTAAGGTGCAGATTGCAAAGGGCTTTGATGTTTTGGAGGAGATCGAAGCAGCTATGAACCAAAAAAAAGGAAGAAAGCTCCTGGAAGAACTGTCTTCAAAGTTCTACACAACAATCCCTCACAACTTTGGCAGAAACAGACCACCAACGATTGATGATAAAGAGATTGTGGAGAAGAAAAAGGAGATGCTATTGGTAAGTTGATGTTTCTGATCTGATCTGTCATTCATGAACATTTATTCCAAAGGGAATCATGAGTAATTGACATGTGTTTAGTCGAAAAACAGCCCACAGTGAGCCTCCACAAGAATGGCCTCATATCTTATGACAACTTATGTAAAAAAATATGGTTAAAAGACAACATGTTTGTTGCTTTACTAACTTGGGACTTGTTTCTGGATGCCTGTTGAAACATTGGGTGTGGGGTGGTGGTTACCTTTTCCCCCCCCACAAATCTCAGTGGAGTCCACCATTTTTACCATGTTCATTTTTCCAGGTGGATTTTGTCATTCTTAGTCATTTTCCTTTTGTATGCTTGATACAGGTGCTGGCTGATATTGAGCTTGCACAAACCCTAAAGTCTGAAACTGAGAAGGCTCAGGAAGAGATGATAGAAACGGTTCCCCACGCTATAGACCAGGACTATAATTCTCTTAAATGCAAGCTCACTCTTATGGACAGGAGTCAAGCGATGTTCAAGGTATTGTGTCTGAAGTGACAGGCACCTATGAATATAAAAGCTTTGGATTAAGACTTATACTCGTGTGTTTTATTTTTGCATTTCAAGATCATAGAGAAATACCTGAAAGAGACTGCAGATTCTTATCATAAAATAAAAATTCTCAATGTTTGGGAAGTGGATCGAGAGACTGAGGTAGGCAAAGCAGCCACATTTGTTCAATGGATTACAGAGGGCCAGTGTCTTATGACATTACAATTGTGGTTGCGCATTGCAGGGACAGCGCTTCTCTGAAAATGATGGTCTGGATAACCGCCGTCTGCTGTGGCATGGAACAAACGTAGCAGTTGTGGCAGCCATTTTGAAGAGTGGTCTGAGGATCATGCCCCACTCAGGGGGCCGTGTTGGTTGTGGTATCTATTTTGCATCTGAGAACTGCAAGTCTGCAGGTTACGGTAAGTCTGTGGAGGCAAGAAAGTGAAATGATTCTGACCTTTGTTGCAATTGTTATGCTGTTGGATTAGACACATACATTGCCCTTGTGTATTTTTAGTGCGCCCCTGCAAAAATACTGGAATAATGTTTCTGAATGAGGTAGCCCTTGGGAAAGAGCATGCCATTACCAAAGACAACCCTAGCTTGAAGAAGGCTCCTGCGGGCTATGACAGTGTGGTGGCAAGAGGCCGTGTTGAACCAGGTGCCATATTTTCTCAGTTTTATTTATATAATTAAATCTTTATTTATAGAATAAGAGCAATACTTAAAAAAAATCTCCAGGAATTTAGGTAAAGTTTAGCATTTTTCAGTGTTCAGAATCATGTTTGATTAGCACAATTCTTGTCTTCTATAGTAGTCTTACCTGGTTTTTAGCAGTTGATTTTGTTTTATTAAGGTGTTAACTGTGATTTCAGATCCCTCCAAGGACACCATCATCACCTTGGAGGGTAAGAGAGTTGCTGTTCCTCAGGGTAAGGCCGTTGACCAGCCCAAGTTTTCAAACAGCAACTTCTGCAACAGTGAATATCTCATCTACAAAGAGAGCCAGTGTCGCATTCGCTTCCTGCTGGAGCTGAACATGTATGGCTAAATGAAACCAAAGAAATAACCAAGCCCTTTTAAAAAAAAAAAAAAAAAAAAAAAGTTGTTTGTATTTTTTCAAGTGGTCTTCTTATGACATGTTGATAATGGTGATTTAAGGCCACTGCATGGAACTTTGGAAACCACTGATTACCACAAGAGGCTCCAATATGCAAAACAGATGTAAATGAAGTAAATGGGGCTGCAGGGGATGAAAGTGTCATTCAAATCAGAATTTCTCAAAGTTCCATGCAAATCCTTTAATACAGCTATTGTTGTAATCTTTATAGTTAACAGGTGGATGTATAATCATACTTTTGTGCCTTACTTTTATGTTTGTGATAGATTTCCCTTTTGTTATAACACAAAGACAAATGTAAAATGATAACCTTTCACATTATACTTGCATATTTTGATTTGCACTCTAATTTCAGGACATGGCAACTAGATTCTAAGTACCACTGAGGGGGAAAAAATCTTTTTAAAGATTTCTGCATGTTTTTGAAGTTACGACATTTTGAATGATTATAATGATAATAGTTCATAGCAGAAGGAAAACATATCTATGCACCTATGCTTACAGAAAGTATAAAACACTAGTTCTGGGAATGTTGAAGAATTGTTACAGATGTTGTTTTGAACTGTAAAGAAAAACTGAGAATGGGCTTCTGAGTCATATATATTAAGAATATTCCTTTGCTGCATAGTATACTTCCTAACATGCTAAATGCAACCATGTGGAATCAGTAATAAGCTGGTCCCTTTACAAATATAATTGCTTCAGCATTTTTGCACCGCATTACTTGAACTTCTAATTAGTCAATAAACTGAAGTCTCTATATGACTTGTTTCTTCTGTTCATTTGAAGTTTTGACTGTTGTCTGTTTTAGATATTTTCAAGCATTTGCTGGTGCTGTTTGATGTAACATCTGACAAAAAATGCTTCATCATAGAGTATGCTATATATGTAAGAGCAGTCAGAGTACATATTTACACTGAAGGAGGAAACAAATGTTTCTGTCACCCTCCAAACCCACATGACTTTGTAGCAGGGATGCATTTATGCTGTATATCAAACAGTATTCACTTTACCAGTTCACAGGTGGCACTGGTTGATATTTTTCTGCTGTGTTCCAGTTGTGTGGCATTAATTTTGCTCTGAAAACACAACACTAGACTATAGCTGCAAATACAGAAAACATCTGTGACTTAACCATTTTGAAGTATTTCACTAAAATAATTTGTGTGTATTTCCAGAGTCAAAGCGAAGATTTACAAGATGGTAGTAAGAGCTGGTATGACGTATGGTTTCGAGACAGTGGCGCTGACAAAAAGACAGGAAATGGAGGTGGCAGAGTTGAAGATGCTAAGATTTTCATTGGGAGTGTCTAGAAAGGACAAGATTATCCATCCATCCATCCATCTTCTACCGCTTTTCTGGAGGTCTGGGTCGCAGAGGCAGCAGTTCAAGCAGAGAAGCCCAGACTTCCCTCTCCCTAGCCACCTGCTCCAGCTCTTCAGATAGGATACCAAGGTGTTCCCAGACCAGCTGGGAGACATAGTCTCTCCACCGAGTCCTGGGTCTGCCCTGGGGTCTCCTCCCAGTGGGACGTGCCCGAAACACTTCAAGTGGGAGGCGTCCATGAGGCATCCTAATCAGATGCCCATACCACCTCAACTGACTCCTTTCAATGTGGAGGAGCAGCGGTTCTACTCTGAGCCTCTCCCGGATGACAGAGCTCCTCACCCTATCTCTAAGGGTGAGTCCAGCAATCCTACGGAGAAAGCTCATCTCAGCCGCTTGTATCCGCAATCTCGTTCTTTCGGTCATTACCCAAAGCTCGTGACCATAGGTGAGAGCAGGAACGTAGATTGACTGGTAAATCGACAGCTTTGCCTTAGAACTAAGCTCCCTCTTCACCACAGCAGACTGGTACAATGTCCGCATCACTGCAGATGCTGCTCCGATCCGTCTATCAATCTCTTGCTCCATTTTCCCCTCACTCGTGAACAAGACCCCAAGATACTTAAACTCCTCCACTTGGAGCAGGAGCCTGTCCCCAACCCAGAGAGGACAATCCACCTTTTTCCAGCTGAGGACCATGGACTTAGACTTGGAGGTGCTGATTCTCATCCCAGCCGCTTCACGCTCAGCGGCAAACCGTCCCAGCAAGAACTGTAGGTCATTGCTGGATGAAGCCAACAGGACAACATAATCTGCAAACAACAGAGATGAGATCCTGTGGTCACCAAGCATGACGCCCTCCATTCCCTGGCTGTGCCTAGAAATCCTGTCCATAAAAATTATGAACAGGATCGGTGACAAAGGGCAGCCCTGGTGGAGTCCAACTCGCACTGGGAATGAGTCCGACCAAGTGTTGGCAATACGAACCAAACTCTCACAACGGTCGTACAGAGACCGAATTGCTCGTAACAACAAGCCCAATACCCCATACTCCCGAAGTACCCCCCACAAAAAACCACGAGGGACGCAGTCAAATGCCTTCTCCAAGTCCACAAAACACATGTAAACTGGTTGGGCAAACTCCTACGAACCCTCGAGAATTCTCGAGAGGGTAAAGAGCTGGTCCGATGTGCCACGGCCTGGACAAAAACCACATTGCTTCTCCTGAATCCGAGGTTCGACCAACGGCCGGACTCTCCTCTTCAGTACCTTGGCATAGACCTTCCCAGGGAGGCTGAGGAGTGTGATCCCTCTAAAGTTGGAGCACACCCTCCGGTCCCCATTTTTGAAGAGAGGAACCACCACCCCAGTTTGCCATGCCAAAGGCACTGCCCCCAACCTCCACGCAATGTCGCAGAGGCGTGTCAACCATGACAGCCCAACAACATTCAGGGCCTTGAGGTACTCAGGGTGAATCTCGTCCACCCCCGGGGCCCGGCCACCAAGGAGATTTTTAACCACCTTGGCGACCTCAGCTCCTGTGATAGGTGAGTCATCCCCCTCATCCACAATCCCTGCTTCCTCTTTGGAAGGCGTATCAGTGGGATTGAGGAGATCCTCGAAGTATTCCTTCCACCGCCTGACGATATCCCAGTCGAAGTCAACAGCACCCCATCTGCACCATACACAGTGTGGACAGGGAGCTGCTTTCCCCTCCTGAGCCACTGGACAGTTTGCCAGAATCTTTTCAAGGCCGACCGAAAGTCTTGTTCCATGGCTCACCGAACTCCTCCCATACCCGGGTTTTTTCTTCAGCAACCACCCGAGCTGCACTCCGCTTGGCCTGCCGGTACACCTCAGCTGCCTTGGGAGTCCCACAAGCCAACCAAGCTTGATAGGACTCCTTCTTCAGCTTAATGGCCCCCCTCACCACTGGTGTCCACCACTTGGTTCAGGGGTTGCCACCACGAGATGCACCGACCACCTTGCAGCCGCAGCTCTGGGCCGCCGCTTCAACAACAGAGGTGGAGAACATGGCCCATTCAGACTCCATGTCACCAGACTCCCTCAGAATGTGGTTGAAGTTCTTCCGGAGGTGGGAGTTGAAGACCTGGACAGGGGCCTCAGCCAGACGTTCCCAGCACACCCTCACTATATGTTTGGGTCTCCCAGGTCTGAATGGCTTCCTCCCCTGCCATCGGATCCAACTCACCACCAGGTGGTGATCAGTTGACAGCTCTGCACCTCTCTTTACCCGAGTGTCCAAGACATACGGTCGCAGGTTTGATGACACGATAACAAAATCAATCATCAATCTGCGACCTAGGGTGTCCTGGTGCCAGGTGCACATATGAACACCCTTATGCTTGAACATGGTGTTCGTTATGGACAAACTGTGGTTAGCACAGAAGTCCAATAACTGAACACCACTCGGGTTCAGATCGGGCAGGCCGTTCTTCCCAATCACCCCCCTCCAGGTTTCACTATCGTTGCCCACGTGCGCATTGAAGTCCCACAGTAGGATAATGGAGTCTCCAAGAGGAGCACCCTCCAGCACCCCAGTCAGAGACTCCAAAAAGGGTGGGTACTCTGAAACATCATTTGGTGCATAGGCACAAATGATGGTCAGGACCCATTTCCCAACTCGAAGGCGCAGGGAAGCAACCCTTTCATCCACCGGGGAAAACTCCCAGTATAGAGGCAGCAAGGTGGGGGGATACAAGAATACCCACCCCTGCTCGTCGCCTCTCGCCCGGGGCAACTCCAGAAAAGGCCAAGCTCCAGCCCCTCTCCAGGAGACTGGTTCCGGAACCGGAGCTTTGTGTTGAGGTGAGGCCGACTATATCTAGCCGGTATCTCTCAACCTCGTACACCAGCTCAGGCTCCTTCCCCACCAGAGAGGTGACATTCCATGTACCAAAAGCCAGTTTAGAAAGCTTGGGATCAGTCCGCCAAGGTCTCCACCTTTGACCGCCACCTACAGTAATCCACATAGCACTGGACCCGCATGATCCCTCCTGCAGGTGGTGAGCCCACTGGAGGGTGGACCCATGTAACTCCTTCGGGCTGAGCCCAGCCGGGCCCCATGGGTGGAAACCCGGCCACCAGACGCTAGCCATCGAGCCCCTGCCCCAGGCCTGGCTCCAGGGTGGGACCCCGGTAACCCCATACCAGGTGGGGTACACTGAATCCTTGATCTAGAATTTATCATGAGTCTGTTGGATCATTCTTAGTCTGGCCCTTCACCCAGGACCAGTTTGTCTTGGGTGACCCTATCAGAGTCAAATTGCCCCGGACAACATAGCTCCTGGGATCACTGGGGCACGCAGGACAAGATTAGAAATGAGTATATCAGAGGGACAGTTCAGGCTGAGCGGTTTGGAGACAAAGTAAGTGAGGCAAAGCTGAGATGGTTTGGTCATGTGCAGAGGAGGGATAGTGGGTATACTGGACAAAGGATGTTGAAGATGGAGCTGCCAGGCAGGAGGAAAAGAGGAAGACCACAGAGAAGGATGGATGATAAGATAAGATAAGATAAGCCTTTATTAGTCCCACAACGGGGAAATTCCAGGATTGCAACAGCACAGGGATAGCAACACTCAGAGCAACAATCAGAAGGCAAGAAAAAAAAGCAAGCAAGCAAGAGCAGCTAATATACATATGTACATATTACTATAAAATATTTATATACACACACACAGACACACGGTGCAGAGCATTGTAGCTGGATGGATTAAATATATGAACATACTGTATAAACACAGTGCGGAGCATTGTAGCTAGATGGAATAAATATGTAGATATATAAACACCCACAGTACGGAGCATTGCAGCTAGGTGGAATAAATATGTAAATATACAGTATAAACGCACACAGTGCGGAGCAATGTAGCTAGATGGAATAATATGTAGATATATAAACACAGTACGGAGCATTGTAGCTAGATGGAATAAATATGTAAATATATAAACACACACAGTGCAGAGCATTGTTGCTAGATGGGATGAAACAGCACAACTGTCTACTTAGTTATCCTACATGGTATGATTATGTGCCCATACATATTCTCACCCTCCATAGCGACCGGTATTTTCCAAGTTGTATGCCGGAGGGGACCATTGTGTAAGTCTATTGCATCTTTTGCATTCAAAAAACTATTAGTTTGTTACGTCTTTTTGCTATCTCTGCGAGCAGCCCTGCTTAGGTTGTACAGTCTGACAGCCGTTGGTAGGAAGGACCTGCGAAACCTCTCGGTTGTGCACCTGGGATGATGTAGTCTGCTGCTAAATGAGCTCCTCAGTGCATTCAGTATGTCCTGCATAGGGTGGAACTCGGACTCCAGCAGAGATGACAGTTTAGCCACCGTCCTTCTCTCTCCTATCTCCTCCACCGGATCATGGCGCTGCCCCAGGACAGAGCTAGCTTTCTTGATCAGTTTGTTCAGTCTCTTCCTATCGGCTGCAGTAATGCCACTGCCCCAGCAGACCACTCCAAAAGTGATGGCTGATGCCACCACCGTGTCATAGAATGTCTTCAGCAGCGCCCCTTGTACACCAAAAGGTGGTGATGGTTGATGATCTCCCAGTGTTAACACAGTATCTTTGTTTGAGCCCCTATCTTTGTCTATGTCATCGAGCGACAAGAAGGGGAAATATGTCTATGATCGTCAGACTCTTGAATGCACAATACAAGCATTCTGGTCGTGAGAATTTGAAGCATTGGCTGGGCAAGCTGAGCGAGTTGGGATTATTATGCAGGACAATCCCAGGTTCGGTGGCCTCGCTCCTTACACCGGTGAGGAGGAGACGCAAGCGATGTGAGAGAACAAGGAAGCGGGGTAAACGTGGAGGATTATGCCCCAGGATAACGGCTAATCCATACAGGCCATAAGCACCTTGTTAGAGAACAGCAAGTTATGCAAAAAGTACTGAAACACTGAACAGTTGGACACGTGCATTCAAAAGGTTAGAGAAGGCCAAATTAAGTTCACCTGTAAAGCCGATTATCCCTAAGTTTTTGTGAGTAGTGTGTATGTATATGTATAGTAGTGTGTGTGTGTGTGTGTGTGTATATATATAAATAATATTAACAGTTCTGCTGTAAAAAGGGAAATCTGAGTAAGATTAAATGTCTTATATATGTGTGTATGTATATACATATACATGTATAATATATATTTATATTGTATATAAATATATGTATGTATACATGTATACATACATATATGTAAATACAGTTGTGTTCAAAATAATAGTGTGTTGAAAAATGTGAATAAACGTCAAAATTCTTCAAATAAATTGTATTTTAATGAACACAAATGCATTGGGGACACTGCACATTCTATTTCAAAGCAAGAAAATTGGAAAAAGCAATTGAATTTGATATTTTACAGAAAGTCAAGAAATATAATGTTCAAAAAAATAGCAGTGTTGACATCTGTCTTTAGTGTGTTTGGGGTCATTGTCTTGTTGAAACACCCATTTCAAAGGCATTTCCTCTTCAGCATACGGCAACATGACTTCTTCCAGTATTCTGATGTACTCAAACTGATCCATGATCCCTGGTATGCGATAATTAGGACCAATGTGGCTTATATTAATCATATATTCCATACCTACATATGTATAGACATATTAGAATGTTTAGTGATTACATATGTGGAATGACCTCAAGCCTCAGAACAGGACAAGAGGTCTCAACCACCAGTGAAGATCAAAGAACAGACAGAGTCGCAGCGGTGGAGACCGGATCGATCTCCCTGACCATCCAGGGTCAGGTGGAGGAGACGGAGGACAATGGAGGGGGGATTATGTAATGCGGGATGTCAGCTTTGATATGCAATGTCTTTTGTTGAGTGTGGGTATAAATATGAAGGTCTGACTGTGTTCGACCTCTTATTCTGCTTCTGCACCGAGATGAGACTTGTTAGAGGAGTGAAGCTGAAATTAAACTTTGATTTATAAAATCACATCGCTTTGTTATTTCAGGCTCTTCTACACTGGTGACCAGACGTGAGGATGGAACAGAGACGTTCTCCCGCGATTAACTCATCAGAGGCGACCCAGGCAAGCGCTGGCGCCCATGCAGACAGGGGAACGGATGGAAGACGTTCCCCCACGGCAGAAGCTACAGAGAGGGCTCAACCGAGCACCATCCCCAGCCCCGCCGTGAGAGCAGAAGAAAGGCGCTCTCACCCGGCGGACACATCAAGGACGGCCCACACAAGCGCCGTCACCGTCAAGTTGCCAGAATTCTGGCAAGAAGACCGGAGCTCGTGGTTCCAGCAAGCTGAGGCTCAGTGTGCACTGGCGGGCATAACGGCGGACGAAACGAAGTTTTATCACATCGTCGCCAAACTCGACGCTGCCACGTCAAGATGTGCACGGAGCATAATCCAACAGCCGCCCACCCATGACAAATACAGAGAGCTTAAAGCGAGCATCGT